>JAPJBO010001491.1:0-42464 GCA_030068145.1 Diplonema papillatum | reverse complement strand
CGAAATACGCTGTCAACGGCTTGTCAGCCCGCACAATACATGGTAGGGCAGCCTACAGGATTGTTGGTGCTAAAAAGTCGATTTAAACAGCCAAAGTGACCAGACTAATCAATCGGAAGGCGGCCAGACTACAGACGACAAACACCAGGCGAAATCCAGACGGCCGAAAAAAGTCGGAAATAAATAAATAACCCAGGAGGCGGTCGGACTACAGTTTCCCGGGGGGAAAATCTTAGTTCAATATTTAGGCAGAGCACTGCCTCTCATGCATGGTTTGGGGGGCTTCAAGGTTCTTATTCCGCTACCACCAGCGTGCTAGCTTGTGTCCGGCCTTGCTGAAGACGAATGCCTGAAGAAGAGACAGATCCTGGTGGGCGTGTTGTTGGCTGTCACGAAGGTGAGGCGTCCTGGCGGTGGCCCAGAGACCGCGTCTCTGTCTCGGAGCAGGAGTTCTGCCCGATGAAAGACGCATTTCAAGGATTTGTGTCAGATCTTTTCAATAAAGCAAACGGCGACCACTTTCGACCGTTGCTTGGTCTCTCGCCCGCGAACTTGACACCCGCGAACTTTCTTAAATAACTACCACTACAGTGGTAGTCAACCGATGAACCAGGACGAGCAATCGAAGAAGAAGCGAAGCACCAAACGCGCGCCTGCGCGCGACGATCAAGACGAGCTAAAGAGGCGAAAGCATGACACATCACGTGCTACTGAATGATGTCGTCCATTGGGAGAGTCAGCGATGGAGAGGATGAGGTCAAACTGGTCATTTCCAGGTCAAGTTTTTTCCCGCTCGCTTCCGCGTGATGCGGAGCAACTGAAGCAAATATTCGCCCCTTCGAGAAGTTGGAATATTGCGCTCGGGCTTCCCAGGTTGTCACGAGAGAAAGAGCCTTGCCCACACGAACGCTACTTCGAGGCGCCACGCTGGGGCTGGAAGTAGGGGGTTGTACAGCAAATGGAGAAAGCTACAACGGAGTGTTGAAGCTGTGAGGGGCTACCAGCCCGCTGCAGGGCCAGAGCCTCGGGTGCCCGGAGGCAGGCCCTCGCATCAAGACCTGTGCTCTATGAACGGTGGTAAATGGTGCCTTGCAAGTAATCTCTTCATCGGGATGAAAGCGCTTACGCGTACACCATATGCATACGGGTCGACCACCGATGTTACTGTGAACAAACCAGCGTGCCCAAAGCAGGCGTTCGCCGTGAATGATAAAGCATGGAATAACAAGGGCTCCTTTGGTTGACTGGGCAATTGTGTTCGCAAACGGATGGGTTAACGTGGGTTGCGTCTTCGCCTGCACAGAACATCAGCTTGTGCGGGGATTTGTTCAGAACGGAAAACGCTCTCCGTTCAAGGGAGAATGCTTGCAGTTCACCGATCCTCATCACGGCGCAACTTCAAAAGAATTCCCCACCCTCTTCAAGGTAGGAGGCCGGAAAGCTGGTGCGCGTGCAGCCTCGGACATAGGAGCATCGCCTCCTCGAGTATTTGACGTGGTGTTTGTTCATACGCGCCGGGGGGGAGGACTAGCCTGATGGCGAGTAAACGCATGAGGACATGGGAGCATCACGGGTGGTAGGTGTAGGTGATCTTGCAGCAGGTTCACCTACAGCAAAAAACCTTGTTCCGACCTTGCTTCCTCGAGCTGAGAAACATCGCTGGGATTCGGGCGCTGAACTTGTTGCCAAGAACGAGCTTCCCTCGCCCAAGCTCTATCCCACAGCCAATCAGCAGCTACGACGGGCGGTGGGCACAAATGGCAGGGACGTAATCAGTGCAAGCTGATGACTTGCGCCTACTAGGCATTCCTCTTTCAAGGAGAATAATTGCAACCATCGATCCTTCAAGATCGGTAGCCGGAAGGCTCTCAAACTCGTGTAATGCGTCAGTGCAGTGCGCATGCAGCCTAGGACATTTAGGAGCATCACAGACCTGTTATTGGCTCGCTCTTCCGCGCGCTATAAGTCGCGCGCAGTCCACTTAAGAAGTAGTGAGCGTCTCGGGTAAGCAGCAAGCCGCCGATGCCAAAAAGACACCCCCTACAACGACACGCCCCACCTATTTAAGGGTCGAGATCTCGTTCGCCAACGGAATCAACCGGACAAAACACTCCTCCAGCCAGGAGCGGCCATGCACCACCCCACAATTCATCGAGAAGAGCTCTCGATCTGTCAATCCTTGAGGTCGTCCAGGCCAAGCACAATCCCCGTGTTGAGTCAAATTGAGCCGCATATACTCGAAGGCGTACGCATACGATCGTTGGGCCAATCTCCAACCAAACGCGCTGCCAACGTTCTCTTTGAAGGGGTTTGAACTGGGATCCTTCTTGAGCTTCGTTTGAGTCCACCCCACAATTCATCGAGAAGAGCTCTCAATCTGCCAATCCTTGAGTTCGTCCAGGCCTAGCACAATCCCCGTGTTCAGTCAAATTGAGCCGCATATACTCGAAGGTGTACGCATACGATCGTTGGGCTAATCTCCAACCAAACGCGCTGCCAACGTTCTCTTCGAAGGGTTTTGAACTGGGATCCTTCTTGAGCTTCGTTTAGACCTGGGGTCTCGCGCCCAGAGAAGATTTGGCCTGGGGGTTCTCTTGCTTTGTTTAGGGGGGGGTATTTGAAGGCGAGAAGGGAAGCTGATGGGGCTGGGCAAGCTTCAACCCGTCCAACCCCCTACCCTAACCCCCGGACTCCCACTCCGGATTGCGGGAGTGGTTTTGCGGTCGCCCTCAATGCCGGGAGTGACTCCCTCAATGAGGGAGTAGGACCCCCTCAATGCGGGAGTGGGACCCCCTCAATGAGGGAGTAGGACCCCCTCAATGCGGGAGTGGGACCCGGAGTGGCCACTCCCGCATTGACTTGGTATACGGCTGCTGAAGTCCGAGGTGGATCGAAGAAGAAATGCCCCGGAGAAAAAGAAACAAAAAAAAAAATCAGAAACGAAAGTCGAAGGGAGGAGGTTATATGGACCGAACAAACCAACATACTGTACATCAAAAGGTGTGCGTGCGTGTGTGCTTGTGTGTGCGTGTGATGCCTCGCATACGCGAGCGCGCGGAAGAAGCAGTCTCGGCCAGGGTGAGTGGTCCACTAAAGAACCACAGCATTAAAGGGACACCAGCTTCTTCGGAGTCCAGCGGTATGGTCTGCAACATACCTTCAAAGTTCGTTTGAAACAAAAGTTCTTGCGTAAGGAACCAGGAAGTCATGTACTACCGGAATTCGATTAATTGTTGAACCGGGTAAACCCTGGGACACCCCCCAAAAATGGGGCTGGGTATCCCAGGTTTTACCCGGTTCGGCATTTTTTTCGGGGTTTGCGACGTTGCGTGCCTTTGCAGAACATCACGACCCTGGTGCTTGCCCGCGCCTTCGGGTGCTCAATACTCAGCTCGACCCCTAGATGCCGCCGTCATAGGAGGTTGCAGGACCACCCCTGATGCAATCACGCAGGAGACTACCTGGGAGACCTCTTCGTGTACCAGGTTTTACCCGATCTGTCATTTACCCGTTCCAGCTTTAGTCCAGTTCAACAATTCCAATTACGGTACTGCATAGACTCCTCTCAGTCTACTGTGTCATCCAAGACCGTTGAAGTATGGCTAAAGATAAAGTGGTGTCACCTGAGGGGGTAATCTCAGGGCCGCTCACGTGATAAGCCGTTAAGCATTGAGTTCTTTTAAGTACATGAACCACATGGATTAGCATGCACCGTTAAGCAGTGTGAACTTGAAATGCAGGTACCACAGGGGTAAGCTTGCACACAGCCGTTAAGCAGCGGCTGCCCCGTGACACCTTCCCGTGACACCTTTTATATGTACGTTATTGAAAGAGTAGCGTTGGCACTCTTACAGGTTCGTTCCCTCGTACCCTAGCAGCCGACCCGACATATTTAGTTCAGCTTATCCGGCGGGCGGTACCGACTCTTGCACTTGAACGAGGGGACGGCGGTGGAGACGGGGCTCGGTCTCTGTTTGTGAGTATGATTGAAATCTTCCCAAACGTGTCCGACGCTTTGCAACCGCCGCGAGGTTTCAGTTGTCACCCGATGGGAAACGACATGATATCCGGTCGCAGGGTGTGACAACTTCAACCCTCCAGCACGAGCAAGTGGCGCAAGTGGCGCAAGGGGGCCCCGTGTGTCCACTCTTCCTCTTTAAGAGTATAGGTTCGCTTGGAGATCCGGGGGTTTAAAGTCACCGGCGACCATTGTCGTAAAGGTTCCTTCAAGGTATCGTAAACAGTACTTTACAAGGGCGAGCCCAGCCCGCTAATGCGTTCGACGACCGGATGAGTCTCATGCTTCTGCAGTTCCCATTGACTATCGCGTCTGTGCCGCGGTCTTCATCGTTCCCAGAGCCAAGACATCCGCCGATAAGTGCAATTGATGCCACCTTCGATCAACCGCAGTTGGGCCGAGGGTTTAGTGCATCGGATCTGCGGCAGTGACAGTACGTGTGATTTTGTGTGTGTTTTTGCCGTTGGGCGTCGGTTCGACCCACGCCACAGAACAGGTAGCCTCCCCCCCGTCGGGCGTTGGCTCAATGCAGCACTGCATTGCAACCTTGGCAGTGAAATCGCTCCAACGAAGATAAGAAGCCGTAGAATTGGAAGAAAGGTAGCGTAGGTGCTCGCGAACCTGACTTACCTTAGTCGGTGACTCCTGGTCAAGGCCCGGAGCGAGCGTCGAATTGGAGTGCCCAACCGACCGGCTGGATCGAAGCCCAACGCAAACGTTGCAGAATCGATAGGTCCAGTTCTCCTTGCCGTTGTTGTAGGCCCGCACGGTAGCCAGAAAGGCGAAACCCCGTAACGAGGCAAGGAGACCTTACCCCACGATTCCGACCGAACTTGCCCCGTGCATTTCTAATAGCAGGGTTGCTCCAGACAGCTCCCTCTCTGTCTCCGCGCGTCTTCATAAAATATGACGTGGAAAGCCTGCGGAGCAAAAAGCCTGTGTGTCTCAGAAGAAGGACCGGGCAGAGCCACGTTCACCCTGGGGTTGGCTCATGCCGCGGTTGTCGCACTGTGCTGCCGACGCAACGCTTTGCATGCTGCGGTTGACCGTTAAGCTGTAGCAGCACGTTTCGTCTGTGTTCTGGTTGGATTCTCGCTGAGGGTCTGCGGTCGTCTTCTTCGCCACCCGGCGAGGACCCCGTCAATTCGGGGATGTGACTGCAGGTGACTTCCTTCAGCACACGCTTTGCGGCTTGCGGGCCCGACAGCCGCACTGTGTTTCGTCTGTGTTCTGGTTGGACCTCTTGCTGAAGGTCTGCGGTCGTCTTCTTCGCCGCCCGGCGAGGACCCCGTCAATTCGGGGATGTGACTGCAGGTGACTTCCTTCGGCACAGCTGCGGACGACGCTTTGCGGCTTGCGGGCCCTACAGCGCGCTGTGTTTCGTCTGCGTTCTGGTTGGACCTCTCGCTGAGCGTGCTGGCACCAGACTTGCCCACCAAATGTGTTCGTTGACAGGTTTAGAAAATCATCGGTTGCTTCTAACGTAGCCATTTCTCTTCGTGCCGCAGCAGTTGTCGTCTTCGTCGTCATCCGGGGGCGGCGAGACCCCCGTCATCTCGGTTCCGTTGTCGCCGACGGACTTTTTCCGCTTGCTCGGCGGCGCGGTGCGCGTGGTCGGAGACGCGGTGCGGCGTGGTGATGCTCGCGACGCTGCCCTTCCGGACGTTCCTATCTCACAGGCGACGTGACCGCAGGCGACATGACCTCCTTCGACGCCGCCGCCGACGACTTTCTTCGCGTCGGCGGCTTGCCGCCCTTCGGACTCGCCCACGAAGCAACTATCGACGCGCAACCGATGAAGCTAGACGAGCAGCGCCGAAGGAGAAGCGAAGCACCAAGCGCGCGCCTGAGCGCGACGGTCAAAGACGGGCTGAAGAGGCGAAAGCATGACACATCACATGCAAGAGATAACCGCGACGCCGGCGATGCAGATCATCGCCAGATTACTTGCATTCTAACCCAAACCGACAGCGATCGTTTCGTCTGCGTTCTGGTTGGACCTCTCGCTGAGGGTGCTGGCACCAGACTCGGTGTTCGTTGACAGGTTTAGATAATCATCCATTGCTTCTAACGTAGCTATTTCTCTTCGTGCCTCAGCAGCTGTCGTCTTCGTCGTCATCCGGGGACGGCGAGACCCCCGTCATCTCGGTTCCGTTGTCGCCGACGGACTTTTTCCGCTTGCTCGGCGGCGCGGTGCGCGTGGTCGGAGACGCGGTGCGGCTGGTGATGCTCGCGACGCTGCCCTTCCGGACGTTCCTATCTTTCGCGGGGCTCACAGGCGACGTGACCGCAGGCGACATGACCTCCTTCGACGCCGCCGCCGACGACTTTCTTCGCGTCGGCGGCTTGCCGCCCTTCGGACTCGCCCACGAAGCAACTATCGACGCGCAACCGATGAAGCTAGACGAGCAGCGCCGAAGGAGAAGCGAAGCACCAAGCGCGCGCCTGAGCGCGACGGTCAAAGACGGGCTGAAGAGGCGAAAGCATGACACATCACATGCAAGAGATAACCGCGACGCCGGCGATGCAGATCATCGCCAGATTACTTGCATTCTAACCCAAACCGACAGCGATCGTTTCGTCTGCGTTCTGGTTGGACCTCTCGCTGAGGGTGCTGGCACCAGACTCGGTGTTCGTTGACAGGTTTAGATAATCATCCATTGCTTCTAACGTAGCTATTTCTCTTCGTGCCTCAGCAGCTGTCGTCTTCGTCGTCATCCGGGGACGGCGAGACCCCCGTCATCTCGGTTCCGTTGTCGCCGACGGACTTTTTCCGCTTGCTCGGCGGCGCGGTGCGCGTGGTCGGAGACGCGGTGCGGCTGGTGATGCTCGCGACGCTGCCCTTCCGGACGTTCCTATCTTTCGCGGGGCTCACAGGCGACGTGACCGCAGGCGACATGACCTCCTTCGACGCCGCCGACGACGACTTTTTCTTAGTCGGCGGCTTGCCGCCCTTCGGACTCGACGGCGGGCTGTCGGCCGCTTGCGACTTCTCGTCCCCGGTCTGGTTGGACCTCTCGCTGCTGATGAGCTCTTGGTAGGCCACAGAAAGCGTGGCTTTGCGGGGTGCTTGGGACGCGACAATGGGGCCAAGACGCCACCGCCGGGGTTGCCCCAAGGGGGATTTGAATTGGTATCCTTTGATGTCCATGTACTTGTCCGACAGCTGACCGCTTTCGTAGCCGCGCTGGGCGCGCCAGAAGGTGAACTTGTTCCAGACCTCGAAGAGGGAGGTCAGGAACCACGTGACCATGCCGAGGCCGATGAAGATGAACAGGAACGACATCACGCGCCCGATGTGCGTCTCCGGCGCTTTGTCGCCGAACCCGATCGTCGTCAGCGTCACGAACCCGAACCACATCGACTCGTCGAACGCCCAGTCCTCCTGCGCGCCGATTCCCGTGCACCACAGGAAGATCCAGAAGGTGATGGCCAGCGTCGCGACGGCTTGCACCTGCAAGCTGACGCCCTGGGGGATCGTCGGCCAGATCTGCAAGAACACGGAGATCGCGTTCAGCAGCCCGTTCCTGTCGAGCCTGCCGGTGCGCGTCCGGTCCGCCTTCCACATGCAGTATGCGATGATGCTCTCGTCCAAAGAGCAGTCGCTGCGGGACAGCTTCTGCAACACGACCCTCAACTCCTTCGCGTCAACCTCACCGGAATCCGACGTGTTGACGGACTCGAAAGTCACGTCGGTGAGCACCACGGGCCCCGATGGGATCGGGACCTTCAAGAACCGCTGCATGAGCCCCTTGCAGATCATGACCCAGAGGTGCGAGACTTGGAACATGAAGTTGAGGATGAGCGATATGCCCAGCAGCGAGTAAACAGCGGTGAACAACCGGCCGCCGAAACTGGTCGGGACGTACGTCCCGTATCCGATGGTGGTCACGCACGTCAGCGCGAAGAAGACGGAGCCTGTGAAGTCGAAATCGTAGTCGATCGGTTTACTCGGGTTGCTGAAGGAGCAGCCGGCCTCCGCCAGCATCGCCCTCACCCGAACAGCCTCATCAGACTCCGAAGTCAGCGCGCTTTCCTGCGGAGTGTTGTTGCTCAGCTTCACCTGGCTGATCGTGTCCCAATTGCCGGCGATCCTCTCCTTCTCGAAGGGCAGTTCGATGGCGCCGATGATCAAGCCGCCGACTCCCAGGTAGATGACCACGATGAAGAAGTTGATGGTCACTGCATTCAGCCGGTGCTTGACAGCGATCGGCTTTTCGTCCCCGTTGTCGGCCTCTTCGTCTTCCTCGTCCATGAGCTGCGCCACATAGTCGCGCTCTGCCGGCATCGGGGGAAGGGAGGGGGGGCAGAACTCCGGTCTTTCAAATTTTCTCGGTTGATCTAATTATTCGTGTTCGCCCTTTGATTGGTGGTGATTTCGCTGAGAGCTGCTGATACCCTGGACAGGAGTGGAGCTTGGTTACTAGTAAAAAGATTGGGTCAGCTTGACCCGACTTTGTTCAGGCCCTGCGCTCTTCCAAAATCCCTCGGTTGATTTAATTCTTCGTGTTCGCCCTTTGGTTGGTGGAGATTTCGCTGAGAGCTGCTGATGCTCTGGGACAGGAGTGGAGCTTGGTTACTAGTAAAAAGATTGGGTCAACTTTGTTAAGGCCCTGCGTTCTTTCAAACTCTCTCGGTTGATTTAATTCTTCGTGTTCGCCCTTTGAATGGCGGTGCTTTCGCTGAGGGCTGCGTACTGAGAGCTGCTGATTCTGGGGTGGAGCTTGGTTTAAAATTTTGGGTCAGCTTGACCCGATTTTGTAAGACCCCGCGCTCTTTCAAATTCTCTCTGTTGATCTAATTCTTCGTGTAATGGTGGTGATGAAGCTGGAGCTCTGAGGAATCTTGCTTTAACGAAGGAGAACGCAAGGGCTGGCAAACGAATGTACAGAAGGGGCCATGAACGCGAGAGCTTTGGTCTAACAAATCTAAGGAGGGACAAGGCGGATTTAACACGATCGGAGGGGGGGGGGGGGATTGCAAGAACGTGCTTGGAATGGATATGTGCTCAACACCGCACTGGTCCCGGCTGCGCTGTGGTTCGGTCCTTCGAGCCACGGACACATGAGGCGGACCATCATCAGCGCGGAACCTGAGTGTCTGCAAACAGGACAGTGGTGTGAGTCTGGTTTGTCAAGCGGCTGTTCGTAGCTCGTCACAGCCAGGACCCGAGCACAAGCGAACCCGGGAGAAAGGGAGAGGGCAGGTGCGGGTGTAGACAAGAATGGGGTCCGGTCCAAGGCCATGGCAACAGGGATACAAATTTTGAGAGCGAAAGTTCGCTTTTTTAGAGTGAAACGTCTTTGACTCCGGGGTTTTAAAGTCTCCGGGTGACCTTTGGCAACATGGGAAGATATCCTTGCGCCCAAGATTTCCTTTGGGCGCTGCGTGCTGTTGAGGGTGGTGGCTACACGAGGTAAGAGACTCAGTGTGTACCTTTGTTGTTGGTCATTTGGTAGTTTTTAGAGTTAAAGTTCGCTTGAATTTCTAGAGTTAAAGTTCGCTTGAAATACCGGGGTTTTAGGGTCTCCGTGTGACCGTTCATGAATGGGTTCTCTTAGAGCAAGAAAGGGCTTTATGGTTACGGATTGTATATTTTTTGTCAGGAAGCCAATTTTACATTTTAGAGGGCAAGTTCGCCTACGGATCCGGGGTGTGATAGTCACCGGGTGACCATTGTCGTAAAGGTTCGTATCTGCTGTAGAGGCAGTACGTGTACTTTGGCGTGTATCTTTGTCGCCTATTGCCGACTATTCGACTTATTCTAGTGCCTTTGCGGGCCACTTTGCCCCCGGAACTGTTCGCAATCGCTCGACGGACCTACGGATGGAAAGAAACATCGGCGAAATCGAAAAGAAGTCGCAGTTTTTTGTGGCACTTGTTCGTCCACATGAGTGATATCTAGAGCGCGCAACCCACCCATCTATTCATTTTGGGTTCGCTCTTTTTCTTCGCTTGCTCGGCGACTCGCATCGTACTCACCGTCCTTTGCTTGCATTCTATGTGCTGGGAGTCCGACCACGTGAGGTGGCGTTCTGTCAGAAGATATCGTCATCGCATGAGCAAAGGACGCCAGACGGTGAGCGCTGTCTCGCGAGAGAGTGTGCTGCCGCACTGGGTTCAGGCAGGTCATGCGACGCGAGGAACAGCGCGGGTTCGTCTCTGCACGAGCTAGAGCGACGAGGGGCGACAAAGGGAACGCCTCTGTCTTGTCTTTGCCAGCTGTGTGCGCGTTTGTTTGATTGTTTTTTCGGAGACTCTTTCTCAGTTTTCTAGCGTTTATTGTGGTTTAGAGGTTCGGTGTTTTAGGGTCTCCGGTTGACCGTTGAGGCTGGTATGAGGGTAGTAGGTATGCTTATACACTTTAACTACGGCTAGCCATGTTTGTTGCGACCGACACCAAGAAGAAATTCGCTTTGAACTTAGTCTTGGGCCCCCCACGCGCATGCATGTTGAGCATTGAGTTCTTTAAGGTGCAAGTGCCATCAAGGCAGGCGAGCACTACCACGCGCATGCATGTTGAGCAGGGGTTGCCATGCAGCTCGTATGGGTCTGTAATTTTCATAAGTAACCGGTACTTTTGGAATCTCCGGTTGGCCGGGCACATTTCTTTTCAAAAGAAAACAGCTTTTTTTGCCGATTCTTCACAAGTTTGCCCTTTGTTGAAATTTGCCATTTTTCCCGCATATTGTCCAGATTTTGTCGACGGCTACCGCAAAGGAAGCAATTCCATCTGTTCCGCAATGACTGTTGCCCTTCGAACTTTGAACCAATCAACACTCCGTGACAGGTAAATAATGGGGGGTCAAGGAAAAGCGGGATGGGCTGGGAAAAATGGTTTACTGGTTGTTGGTTGTTAAGGAATTGCCTTGTGGGAGGTGATTCTGTCTTGTTTTTGCATTCTGCGGCCATTATTTCAGCCTAAACGAGCATCCGACCAGTTATTTTGAATTTCCCGAGCATTCTAGGACCACCCAAGTGGTAGGATCCTGGTTTTGAGCTGCTGGGGGCCCCCCTTTTTTTCAAAAAACAGTGTGTGAATAATTTGTCCGATCTTGAGGATGGGGACAATGCTGTACTCTGCTAACGCGGGAAACCCTGCCGTGCCAGTCAGGTTGGTTCATCCGTGCCAACCAAATTTTGGAACCCAACAAACTTGTTTTGAGTCGGATTAGGGCACTACACCAAGAAAGAACCGTCACCTCTCGGTTCTGCAGCTCGACGCCTCTTCCGCCGATTCCTAGTTCTGCGCGCCATGTCCCGCAGCCGCGGCAGCTTCGCGTTTGAAGCCGCATCGCTGGCCGGCATCATCGTAGCGCTGCACAAGATGCGCCCAGCCTCCGCCACCTGGCGCTCGAGCACCGCCTTCGACTGCTCGACGCCCTGCACCGCGTTGAGCAGCTCCAGCAGCTTGCAGTCGGGAACCGGGATATAAGTGCACAACACTTGTTTCGAACCGGGATATAAGTGCACAAAATTTGGTTGAACCGGGATATAAGTGCGCAGAATTTGGTTCGAGCCGGGATATATGTGCACAAAATTTGTTTCGAACCGAGATATAAGTGCACAAAGCTTGTTTCGAACCGGGATATAAGTGCACAAAATTTGTTTCGAACCGGGATATAAGTGCACAAAACTTGGTTCGAACCGGGATATATGTGCACAAAATTTGGTTCGAACCGGGATATATAACATACTTTGCATCCTGGCAGAGTCTGGCAGAGTCTGGCTGAGTCTCGCCAGAGTCCAGCCTGAGTCTGGGCGACTCAGGCAGACTCAGGCTGGACTCAGGCAAACTCAGGCTGGGCAGTATATATTAGTGTTCGGGTCACTTCAGTGGGGCAGTGAGGGCCAAGAAACACATTCACAATTGCAATAACAGGGATTAAACCCCAGCCACCTGGAAGGGACTGCTTTGGGCACCACCTCAAGAACCACATCACAAATAATTACCTATACTCAACGAACCGCGATTTTTGCGGTTCAGCGTTAAGTATAGGTAATTGCCTGTAGATGGGCACTGGAACAGCTTTCGGGTCCAATTACAGGTGTTCAAGTTTCGTTTGCAACACTCAATTTTTGTCTGGATAGGAGCACTTTTGATTTCAGTGTGTGGGGTCCCAATTTGTTGTCTGATACACCATGCACATCGGCAAGCTTGCTGCCAGAACCTCAGCGACCAACCACTGAAGTGACCAGGTGCAGTAGTTCAGTACCAGTACAGTAGTTCAACAGTGCAGCCCGTCCAGCCTGAGTTTGCCTGAGTCCACACTGAGTCTGGCTGAGTCGCACTCGACTCAGGCTCGACTCAGGCTCGAACTCAGGCTCGACTCAGGCTCGACTCAGGCTCGACTCAGGCTCGACTCAGGCTCGACTCAGGCTCGACTCAGGCTCGACTCAGGCTCGACTCAGGCTCGACTCAGGCTCGACTCAGGCTGAACTCAGGCTCGACTCAGGCTCGAGCTCAGGCTCGACTCAGGCTCGACTCAGGCTCGACTCAGGCTCGACTCAGGCTCGACTCAGGCTCGACTCAGGCTCGACTCAGGCTCGACTCAGGCTCGACTCAGGCTGAACTCAGGCTCGACTCAGGCTCGACTCAGGCTCGACTCAGGCTCGACTCAGGCTCGACTCAGGCTCGACTCAGGCTCGACTCAGGCTCGACTCAGGCTCGACTCAGGCTCGACTCAGGCTCGACTCAGGCTCGACTCAGGCTCGACTCAGGCTCGACTCAGGCTCGACTCAGGCTCGAACTCAGGCTCGACTCAGGCTCGACTCAGGCTCGACTCAGGCTCGACTCAGGCTCGACTCAGGCTGAACTCAGGCTCGACTCAGGCTCGACTCAGGCTCGACTCAGGCTCGACTCAGGCTCGACTCAGGCTCGACTCAGGCTCGACTCAGGCTCGACTCAGGCTCGACTCAGGCTCGACTCAGGCTCGACTCAGGCTCGACTCAGGCTCGACTCAGGCTGAACTCAGGCTCGACTCAGGCTCGACTCAGGCTCGACTCAGGCTCGAACTCAGGCTCGACTCAGGCTGAACTCAGGCTCGAACTCAGGCTCGACTCAGGCTCGACTCAGGCTCGACTCAGGCTCGACTCAGGCTCGACTCAGGCTCGACTCAGGCTGAACTCAGGCTCGACTCAGGCTGAACTCAGGCTCGACTCAGGCTCGACTCAGGCTGAACTCAGGCTCGACTCAGGCTGAGACTCAGGCTCGACTCAGGCTGAACTCAGGCTCGACTCAGGCGCTCGAACTCAGGCTCGACTCAGGCTCGACTCAGGCTCGACTCAGGCTCGACTCAGGCTCGACTCAGGCTCGACTCAGGCTCGACTCAGGCTCGACTCAGGCTCGACTCAGGCTCGACTCAGGCTCGACTCAGGCTCGACTCAGGCTGAACTCAGGCTCGACTCAGGCTCGACTCAGGCTCGACTCAGGCTCGACTCAGGCTCGACTCAGGCTGAACTCAGGCTCGACTCAGGCTCGACTCAGGCTGAACTCAGGCTCGACTCAGCTCGACTCAGGCTCGACTCAGGCTCGACTCAGGCTCGACTCAGGCTCGACTCAGGCTCGACTCAGGCTCGACTCAGGCTCGACTCAGGCTCGACTCAGGCTCGACTCAGGCTCGACTCAGGCTGAACTCAGGCTCGACTCAGGCTGAACTCAGGCTCGACTCAGGCTGAACTCAGGCTCGACTCAGGCCTCGACTCAGGCTCGACTCAGGCTCGACTCAGGCTCGACTCAGGCTCGACTCAGGCTCGACTCAGGCTCGACTCAGGCTCGACTCAGGCTCGACTCAGGCTCGACTCAGGCTCGACTCAGGCTCGACTCAGGCTCGACTCAGGCTCGACTCAGGCTCGACTCAGGCTCGACTCAGGCTCGACTCAGGCTCGACTCAGGCTCGACTCAGGCTCGACTCAGGCTCGACTCAGGCTCGACTCAGGCTGAACTCAGGCTCGACTCAGGCTCGAACTCAGGCTCGACTCAGGCTGAACTCAGGCTCGACTCAGGCTCGACTCAGGCTGAACTCAGGCTCGACTCAGGCTCGACTCAGGCTCGACTCAGGCTCGACTCAGGCTCGACTCAGGCTCGACTCAGGCTCGACTCAGGCTGAACTCAGGCTCGACTCAGGCTCGACTCAGGCTCGACTCAGGCTCGACTCAGGCTCGACTCAGGCTCGACTCAGGCTCGACTCAGGCTCGACTCAGGCTCGACTCAGGCTCGACTCAGGCTGAACTCAGGCTCGACTCAGGCTCGACTCAGGCTCGACTCAGGCTCGACTCAGGCTCGACTCAGGCTCGACTCAGGCTCGACTCAGGCTCGACTCAGGCTCGACTCAGGCTGAACTCAGGCTCGACTCAGGCTCGACTCAGGCTGAACTCAGGCTCGACTCAGGCTCGACTCAGGCTCGACTCAGGCTCGACTCAGGCTCGACTCAGGCTCGACTCAGGCTCGACTCAGGCTCGACTCAGGCTCGACTCAGGCTCGACTCAGGCTCGACTCAGGCTGACTCAGGCTCGACTCAGGCTCGACTCAGGCTCGACTCAGGCTCGACTCAGGCTCGACTCAGGCTCGACTCAGGCTCGACTCAGGCTCGACTCAGGCTCGACTCAGGCTCGACTCAGGCTCGACTCAGGCTCGACTCAGGCTCGACTCAGGCTCGACTCAGGCGCTCGACTCAGGCTCGACTCAGGCTCGACTCAGGCTCGACTCAGGCTCGACTCAGGCTCGACTCAGGCTCGACTCAGGCTCGACTCAGGCTCGACTCAGGCTCGACTCAGGCTCGACTCAGGCTCGACTCAGGCTCGACTCAGGCTCGACTCAGGCTCGACTCAGGCTCGACTCAGGCTCGACTCAGGCTCGAACTCAGGCTCGACTCAGGCTCGACTCAGGCTCGACTCAGGCTCGACTCAGGCTGACTCAGGCTCGACTCAGGCTCGACTCAGGCTCGACTCAGGCTCGACTCAGGCTCGACTCAGGCTCGACTCAGGCTCGACTCAGGCTCGACTCAGGCTGAACTCAGGCTCGACTCAGGCTCGACTCAGGCTCGACTCAGGCTCGACTCAGGCTCGACTCAGGCTCGACTCAGGCTCGACTCAGGCTGAACTCAGGCTCGACTCAGGCTGAACTCAGGCTCGACTCAGGCTGACTCAGGCTCGACTCAGGCTGACTCAGGCTCGACTCAGGCTCGACTCAGGCTCGACTCAGGCTCGACTCAGGCTCGACTCAGGCTCGACTCAGGCTCGACTCAGGCTCGACTCAGGCTCGACTCAGGCTCGACTCAGGCTGAACTCAGGCTCGACTCAGGCTCGACTCAGGCTCGACTCAGGCTCGACTCAGGCTCGACTCAGGCTCGACTCAGGCTGAACTCAGGCTCGACTCAGGCTGAACTCAGGCTCGACTCAGGCTCGACTCAGGCTCGACTCAGGCTCGACTCAGGCTCGACTCAGGCTCGACTCAGGCTGAACTCAGGCTCGACTCAGGCTCGACTCAGGCTCTCGCACTCAGGCTCGACTCAGGCTCGACTCAGGCTCGAACTCAGGCTCGACTCAGGCTCGACTCAGGCTCGACTCAGGCTCGACTCAGGCTCGACTCAGGCTCGACTCAGGCTGACTCAGGCTCGACTCAGGCTCGACTCAGGCTCGACTCAGGCTCGACTCAGGCTCGACTCAGGCTCGACTCAGGCTCGACTCAGGCTCGACTCAGGCTCGAACTCAGGCTCGACTCAGGCTCGACTCAGGCTGAACTCAGGCTCGACTCAGGCTCGACTCAGGCTCGACTCAGGCTCGACTCAGGCTCGACTCAGGCTCGACTCAGGCTCGAACTCAGGCTCGACTCAGGCTCGAACTCAGGCTCGACTCAGGCTCGACTCAGGCTCGACTCAGGCTCGACTCAGGCTCGACTCAGGCTCGACTCAGGCTCGACTCAGGCTCGACTCAGGCTCGACTCAGGCTCGACTCAGGCTGAACTCAGGCTCGACTCAGGCTCGACTCAGGCTCGACTCAGGCTCGACTCAGGCTCGACTCAGGCTCGAAGGCGTCAGGCTTCGTCGACTCAGGCTGAACTCAGGCTCGACTCAGGCTCGACTCAGGCTCGACTCAGGCTCGACTCAGGCTCGACTCAGGCTCGACTCAGGCTCGACTCAGGCTCGACTCAGGCTCGACTCAGGCTCGACTCAGGCTCGACTCAGGCTCGACTCAGGCTCGACTCAGGCTCGACTCAGGCTCGACTTTCAGGCTCGACTCAGGCTCGACTCAGGCTCGACTCAGGCTCGACTCAGGCTCGACTCAGGCTCGACTCAGGCTCGACTCAGGCTCGACTCAGGCTGAACTCAGGCTCGACTCAGGCTCGACTCAGGCTCGACTCAGGCTCGACTCAGGCTCGAACTCAGGCTCGACTCAGGCTCGACTCAGGCTCGACTCAGGCTCGACTCAGGCTCGACTCAGGCTCGACTCAGGCTCGACTCAGGCTCGACTCAGGCTCGACTCAGGCTCGACTCAGGCTCGACTCAGGCTCGACTCAGGCTCGACTCAGGCTCGACTCAGGCTCGACTCAGGCTGAACTCAGGCTCGACTCAGGCTCGACTCAGGCTCGACTCAGGCTCGACTCAGGCTGAACTCAGGCTCGACTCAGGCTCGACTCAGGCTCGAACTCAGGCTCGACTCAGGCTCGACTCAGGCTCGACTCAGGCTCGACTCAGGCTCGACTCAGGCTCGACTCAGGCTCGACTCAGGCTCGACTCAGGCTCGACTCAGGCTCGAACTCAGGCTCGACTCAGGCTCGACTCAGGCTCGACTCAGGCTCGACTCAGGCTGAACTCAGGCTCGACTCAGGCTCGACTCAGGCTCGACTCAGGCTCGACTCAGGCTCGACTCAGGCTCGACTCAGGCTCGACTCAGGCTCGACTCAGGCTCGACTCAGGCTCGACTCAGGCTCGACTCAGGCTCGACTCAGGCTCGACTCAGGCTCGACTCAGGCTGAACTCAGGCTCGACTCAGGCTCGACTCAGGCTCGACTCAGGCTCGACTCAGGCTCGACTCAGGCTCGACTCAGGCTCGACTCAGGCTCGACTCAGGCTCGACTCAGGCTCGACTCAGGCTCGACTCAGGCTGAACTCAGGCTCGACTCAGGCTCGACTCAGGCTCGACTCAGGCTCGACTCAGGCTCGACTCAGGCTCGACTCAGGCTCGACTCAGGCTCGACTCAGGCTCGACTCAGGCTCGACTCAGGCTCGACTCAGGCTCGACTCAGGCTCGACTCAGGCTCAACTCAGGCTCGACTCAGGCTCGACTCAGGCTCGACTCAGGCTCGACTCAGGCTCGACTCAGGCTCGACTCAGGCTGAACTCAGGCTCGACTCAGGCTCGACTCAGGCTCGACTCAGGCTCGACTCAGGCTCGACTCAGGCTCGACTCAGGCTCGACTCAGGCTCGACTCAGGCTCGACTCAGGCTCGACTCAGGCTCGACTCAGGCTCGACTCAGGCTCGACTCAGGCTCGACTCAGGCTCGACTCAGGCTCGACTCAGGCTCGACTCAGGCTCGACTCAGGCTCGACTCAGGCTCGACTCAGGCTCGACTCAGGCTCGACTCAGGCTCGACTCAGGCTCGACTCAGGCTCGACTCAGGCTCGACTCAGGCTCGACTCAGGCTCGACTCAGGCTCGACTCAGGCTCGACTCAGGCTCGACTCAGGCTCGACTCAGGCTCGACTCAGGCTCGACTCAGGCTCGAACTCAGGCTCGACTCAGGCTCGACTCAGGCTCGACTCAGGCTCGACTCAGGCTCGACTCAGGCTCGACTCAGGCTCGACTCAGGCTCGACTCAGGCTCAACTCAGGCTCGACTCAGTCTGAGTATTTCTCGTCCGACTCAGCCTGGATGCTGCAAAGCATGCCAATAGCCATGTTTTTAAAAGTGTAATTCCAGAGTACCGGTATCCTGTGGGTCCCACATATGTTTCGAAATCCGTATTCAGCCCGGACTTTCGGTCTCATAATCCCTCGATTTGGCTATATGTGTATGGGCCGCATGTTCAGACATCTAGTTTGTCGGCTATGGTGTCAGTGAAAGAGCGCCGTGGCTCACACTGCATCTCTTGGCCAGAAGGAAGCGGGTTCATACCGAGTCTCTACTTCTCTCACACTTCGTACCACGTGAGAAGGCTCTTTTGATCCGTTTGAGTGCAACATCCTTGCGACACCCTGGTCCTGAACCTAAAATGGGTGTTTCTATGTATTTGCACTGGGACCACATCTTCCACACTTTGAACTGGTAACACATCGTTCATCAGATCCCACAAGGGTGTCGGTTTATCTTGAAAGCAGGTTGAACCAGCCCTCCGGAAGAACCCGACCATTTCACCTGCCACTCTCTCCCCACCCAGCCTCCGATGTCAAGTTCACTGCAGGAACGGGTAGATAAGGCCAGGAGACAGAAACTCATTGATTGAGGAACCCTTGAAAGCTAGTAGATAGCAGTCACTGCTCCCCCCCAGCCTTTCTCACACTCGCCGGTTTCATTATGTTCTGTGTTCGACTCCTTCCAATTTTATCCCCCACTTCCCTCCAAGCAACTGCTTGCATTTCTCTGTCTCCCCTTCCACACGTGCCATTTATCAGTCAGCGCGTTTCTTGGCGTGCCGGCTGTGTGCGTGTTTGCCGTCACTTGACCCAGGTCGAGAAGGGTAGAACCGGAAAAACCAAGCTGTTCTGACGAAAAAAAGACTGAGAAAAAGATGCCAACACAAGACGGGGGAGTGCTGAGCACCCAGCTTTTCTGGGGAGTGGGTGTCTAAATCCAATACACTGCACCAATTCGAACATCCCACTTGTGGATTGTGCATGTTCCTGTTCACCTGTTGCCGAGAAGTGCATATCCACCGAGTTTGTTATCAATTGCTTCCAAATCAGTACCTTCTTCTAGTACAATATGCTGGACAATATTGACAAAAATAGACTACAAGTACACCACTTCTGTTTCTCCAACACAGCTGATCATGGAAGCAGACAACTGGCCAGATGATGCTTGCTGCAGCCAGAAACATACCATCAGGAAGTGGAAAAACAATACATGGCCCTTGCCTCCACCTCTTCCCCTACCTGCACCAGTTCACCAGCCTTGTTTCCTCTGCTTGCTGCCTGTCAGAAAGGACCAACTCTTCGTCCTGACGTCCTTTCTCGAGAACCTGTCCTTCTGACCCCTTCTCTCACATGCTGCCGCCATTATCTCAGCCTAAATGAGCATCCCACCCTTTACCACACAGTTTGGCGACATGTTTTACAGGCGTTTTATGAACCCACACCGGTGTGGATCAAACTTTCCTGGGGTTTCCGATTGTTTTTGGGTTCCGTTTGCGGTTGTGTCCTAGTCGGGCTGTTTTTTGTGGCTGCAGTTTGGGTTTTTGATGATTTTCCTTAAGGAATTGCCTAGGAATTGGCTTGTGGGGGTGATTTGGCCTTGTTTTCGCATTCTGCAGCCATTATTTCAGCCTAAACGAGCGTCTGACCACGTTTTCCGCCGTTCCGGAGCATTTTATGAGCACCTGAGTGGTAGGTTTCGAGTTTTGGATTTCTGGTGACGCCCCCCCTGGGTTTTCTGATGTTTTCCTTAAGGAATTGCCTTGTGGGAGGTGACTCTGTCTTGTTTTTGCATTCTGCAGCCATTATTTCAGCCTAAACGAGCATCCGACCACGTATTTTGCATTTCCCGAGCATTTTAGGACCACCCAAGTGGTAGGTTTCTGGTTTTGAGCTGCTGGGGGCCCCCCTTTTTTCCGAAAAACAGGGGTCTTTCAGGGTCCTTTCAGGGTCCTTTCAGGGTCCTTTCAGGGTCCTTTCAGGGTCCTTTCAGGGTCCTTTCAGGGTCCCGGCGGTTTGGCGACACATTTTGCAGGCGTTTTATGAACCCACACCGGTGTGGATCAAACTTTCCTGGGGTTTCCGATTGTTTTTGGGTTCCGTTTGCGGTTGTGTCCTAGTCGGGCTGCTTTTTGTGGCTGCAGTTTGGGTTTTTGATGATTTTCCTTAAGGAATTGCCTAGGAATTGGCTTGTGGGGGTGATTTGGCCTTGTTTTCGCATTCTGCAGCCATTATTTCAGCCTAAACGAGCGTCTGACCACTTTTTCCGCCGTTTCGGAGCATTTTATGAGCACCTGAGTGGTAGGTTTCGAGTTTTGGATTTCTGGTGACGCCCCCCCTGGGTTTTCTGATGTTTTCCTTAAGGAATTGCCTTGTGGGAGGTGACTCTGTCTTGTTTTTGCATTCTGCAGCCATTATTTCAGCCTAAACGAGCATCCGACCACGTATTTTGCATTTCCCGAGCGCGGGGGGCCCCAGCAACACAGAACACCGTCCTCATCCGCTTGCTTTCCGTTCGCTTCCCATTTGCTTGATTTTTATTTACTTATGGTGTTCTGTGTCCCTACCTGCCTTGTCTCTCGAGAGCCCCTTTAAAAAAAAAAAAAACACGCGCGCCCCCCAGGATGACCCGATCCGGCTGGAAAACAGTCGGATCACCTGGCCGCAAGCCCCCGCATGTCAGCGAGGGGCGGAAGGCGGAAGCCGCGCAGCCGACGGCATCGAAGCCGACGTCGAAGGCGGTGACGACCGCACAGCAACGACAGGGGCCCGGAGAGGCCGCATCGAGAAGGGCAGCGACGGCTGCACCGCAGAAGGCCGGCGGGAGAGCGCCCCCGCCGCAGGAGGACCGCAGGGGGGACCGCCCCCTCTGCCGCGAGTTCAACACGCCCGGCGGATGCAGCCGCCAGCCGTGCCGCTTCAGGCACGTGCCCACACCGGCCTGCATCGAGGCCCTGACGGCCTTGGGGTGCCGTCGGGCCGGGTGCCGGCACCGCCACGTCGCAGCGTGCGACGTCGAAGGCTGCAACGACGCAGCGTGCGAGGCGGCGCACCCGCAGGACCCACGGCTGATGGGTCGTCTGCCGCGAAGGTGGGAGCCAGTCGACGGTGTGTCTTCCACTTTCTCCCCCCCCCAAGCCACCGGGTCCTCCCCGGTCGCCGCCCGGTTCCAGGCCGCCCCTGTAGCCCCGTGGGCCTTCTCTCGCCAGCTCCCGGAGCCGCCCGCCGCACCCACGGAGCGGGCCTCCCCCCCGGCGGAGCCTGCTCCGGAGTGGAGGTGGGACAGCCCCTTCGACCCCGGGGAGGCGCTCCTGCTCAAGGAGGAGGAGCTGAGGGCCGCCATCCGGTGGGCAGCCCTCACGGAAGCCGCCGCCCTGTGGGCAGCCATGCGCGAGTCCGAGCCGCTCGCGCTTACGGAGCTGGGCTTCGCGGGCGAGGTCTGCCCGGGCTGCGGGGCGGTGGTCGCCACCCGGGGCAAACCCGCAAACCCGCCCGCAAACCCGCAAACCCGCACTCGGTGGCCCTGCGGGCCCCCTCGTGCATTTGATGGATTCTTAGTGCTTCGATGTGGGCCTTCTTGTCCAGGTTCGGCCTCTTGTGTGAAGAGGCCGACTCGAAAGAAAACAGGATTCAGCACACACAACGCAAACAGGAACTAGAAGAAGAAAAGAAATTCACAAGATGGTTCGGGTCGGAGTTGTGCTTGAAAAATCTGGTGTTCGAGAGTTCGTGTGGAAGCAGTCAAGGTATGTGAAGTTCCGAGTCAGCGAAAAGGTTCTGACAGAGCTATGGGTACATATTTTTGTTGATATTTTGACCGATGCATCCAACGAAACCGTCACAGGAATTCGAAGCTCCTACGAACGACGTTCTTTCAAGGGTCGCAACTTCGGGAGAACGTGCCCCCCCATTTCGACATGCAACAGTTGCCTATCACGTTTTCGGTGTTCCTTTAGCAAAGTGCTCCTGAGAGGTCGTGAAGTCCAAGAAGCTGGCCATCAAAGGCCCCGGAATTCTCAATGGGTGGTCTTGGGGTTGGGGGACAAAATCTGACTTGCCACCTCCTCGCGGTGTCCCCTGGAAACGTGTTTTTCGAAACGCGGCCAAGGCAAGCAGTTCCTTTGCTGTGGGTGAAAGCCCCTAACTTCGTATCTGGCCTCCGAGCTGTGCACCTACTCTTCCCAGGCGTAAAAAAGGTCGGCAAGAAAGCAGCAGCAGCAGCAAGGCAGCAGCAGCAAGGCAGGCAGCAGTAGAAGCAAGGCAGCAGCAGCAAGGCAGCAGCAGCAAGGCAGCAGCAGCAAGGCAGCAGCAGCAGGCAAGGCAGCCGCAGCAAGGCAGCAACAGCAAGGCAGCAGCAGCAAGCAAGACAGCAGCGGCAAGGCAGCAGCAGCAAGGCAAGACAGCAGCGGCAAGGCAGCGGCAGCAGGCAGCAGCAGCAGGCAGCAGCAGCAAGGCAGCAGCGGCAAGGCAGCAGCAGCAAGGCAGCCAGAGCAAGACAGCAGCGGTTAATCAGCAGGAGGAAGAGCACCAACAGAAGGCAGCAGACAGGATAGGAGCTTTGAATTCAAATAAACATAAACAGAAAATCAAAACACAGACGAAGTTTGTTTGAAGCGCTTAAGAAGGAAATCGGAGCTTGCAATGAAAGCAGTCTTTGCAAGCGAAGGTCCTTGACTGCAGTGTTTGGTTTTGCGAGAATTCCACAGCTTCGGAGAAAGGCAGCAGAGCAGCAGGAGCAAGAGTAGCAGCAAGAAGAGCAGCAAGAGGAGGAGCAAGGCAGCAGCAAGGCAGACAGCAACTTTCGTTTCAAAGAAACCTAAACAGGAAATTAAAACACAGACGAAGTTTGCGAATCGGGGCTTCGATGAAAAATGCAAGCCTTTCCATTTCGAAGGGGGAGGGTCGTTTACTGCAGCGTTTGGTTTTGAGAGAGTTTCACAGCTTCGATGAAAGGCAACAAGAGAAGCAGGAGCAAGAGCAGCACCAGCACCAAACACAGGAACAACAGGAGCAGCTAGATGAGCAGCAGCAAGGCAGCAAAAACCCCATCGAAGTCAAGAGAAGGTTGCTTTAAGCCTTTTGCCCACACTTTTCTTCTTATTTTAAAGAAATGAATGTAAAGAAATGAAAAGATGTCCCAGTGCTGGCATGGCAGGCCCCTTTTGGCCCAAAGAACAGGTAGCCACCGTTGTCAGCACATGGGGTTTCCACTCATTCGCATTTTTTTTTGTAGCAGCAGAAACATCAACAAGACTGAAGCACCAGCAGGGGGAGAAGGAGCAGAAGCAGCAGCAGCAGCAGCAGCAGAAGTAGCAGCAGAAGCAGCACAGCATCAGCAGAACCAAACCAGGAACCCAAAACATTGGGAGGAAGGATGGGGGAGGGGAAAATGGCTATTGGTTGTCTCTTGTGTGCGTGCTTTGTCCTATCTTTGAAGGGTTGAAAGGAAGCTGCACTTTGCAACGCGGGAGTACCTGTCGAGCCAGTCAGCAAGATCAACCCGTGTCACTATGCCAGCATTTTGGATCAGATGCGAGCCCCTCCATAGGCTTTGTTGAGCGTCCTTGACGTTCATGCTTTGAGCAACTCCTGCAGGCAGTTCCTCGCAACTGGCCGAAAAAACTTTGTCTCACGACATTGTATGTGGCTAACCGCAGTGGAAACAAAACAGGAGGAAGCAAACCTTTCGAGGTCTGCGTGTTCATAGTTCTGATGATCCCTAATCGGTGGAAGTTTTGGGCAGATTAGAGACAGACAAAGCACACGCATAGCAACAATCTTTGGCACGGGGACTGTGATACTTGGGTATATTTTTCGAATTTTCAAGTTTTGGAAAAAAATATTATGAGCACCAGGCAGCACCAGCAGGAGGCACACAGGCCACCCCACGGGCCAGCACCCAGCAAGTCAGCACCAGCAAGTCAGCACCAGCAAGTCAGCACCAGCAAGTCAGCACCAGCAAGTCAGCACCAGCAAGTCAGCACCAGCAAGTCAGCACCAGCAAGTCAGCACCAGCAAGTCAGCACCAGCAAGTCAGCACCAGCAAGTCAGCACCAGCAAGTCAGCAGCCAGCAAGCCAGCCAACAAAAAGCCTTGAGTGAGAGACAAGCCCCTAGACACACAGGACTCCCACCACTCATCCTTTTGCTTCCCATTCTGCGCGTTCTTTGGGGGTCCTGTGTTGCCAAGCCTGATTGGAAGAGATAGAGGGGGGCACACCTCCTGCAAACCCGGGCAAACCTGACCTGTGGAATTGGATGCTGCCAAAAAATGGCTGGTTTGCGGGTCTGGTTCATAGGAAAACCAATAGAAACTGGATTCTGAATTTTGAGTTTTTCAGAATTTTTTTTTGACAAAGGTGAAATTTTTGCTTGGAATTTTTCATTGTGACGAACAGACAGACAGACAGACGGACAAGCCACATAATTATATAGTAACCTGACCTGTGGAATTGGATGCTGCCAAAAAATGGCTGGTTTGCGGGTCTGGTTCATAGGAAAACCAATAGAAACTGGATTCTGAATTTTGAGTTTTTCAGAATTTTTTTTTGACAAAGGTGAAATTTTTGCTTGGAATTTTTCATTGTGACGAACAGACAGACAGACAGACAGACGGACAAGCCACATAATTATATAGTAACCTGACCTGTGGAATTGGATGCTGCCAAAAAATGGCTGGTTTGCGGGTCTGGTTCATAGGAAAACCAATAGAAACTGGATTCTGAATTTTGAGTTTTTCAGAATTTTTTTTTGACAAAGGTGAAATTTTTGCTTGGAATTTTTCATTGTGACGACGACAGACAGACAGACAGACGGACAAGCCACATAATTATATAGTAACCTGACCTGTGGAATTGGATGCTGCCAAAAAATGGCTGGTTTGCGGGTCTGGTTCATAGGAAAACCAATAGAAACTGGATTCTGAATTTTGAGTTTTTCAGAATTTTTTTTTGACAAAGGTGAAATTTTTGCTTGGAATTTTTCATTGTGACGAGACAGACAGACAGACGGACAAGCCACATAATTATATAGTAACCTGACCTGTGGAATTGGATGCTGCCAAAAAATGGCTGGTTTGCGGGTCTGGTTCATAGGAAAACCAATAGAAACTGGATTCTGAATTTTGAGTTTTTCAGAATTTTTTTTTGACAAAGGTGAAATTTTTGCTTGGAATTTTTCATTGTGACAGACAGACAGACAGACAGACGGACAAGCCACATAATTATATAGTAACCTGACCTGTGGAATTGGATGCTGCCAAAAAATGGCTGGTTTGCGGGTCTGGTTCATAGGAAAACCAATAGAAACTGGATTCTGAATTTTGAGTTTTTCAGAATTTTTTTTTGACAAAGGTGAAATTTTTGCTTGGAATTTTTCATTGTGACGAACAGACAGACAGACAGACAGACGGACAAGCCACATAATTATATAGTAACCTGACCTGTGGAATTGGATGCTGCCAAAAAATGGCTGGTTTGCGGGTCTGGTTCATAGGAAAACCAATAGAAACTGGATTCTGAATTTTGAGTTTTTCAGAATTTTTTTTTGACAAAGGTGAAATTTTTGCTTGGAATTTTTCATTGTGACGACAGACAGACAGACAGACGGACAAGCCACATAATTATATAGTAACCTGACCTGTGGAATTGGATGCTGCCAAAAAATGGCTGGTTTGCGGGTCTGGTTCATAGGAAAACCAATAGAAACTGGATTCTGAATTTTGAGTTTTTCAGAATTTTTTTTTGACAAAGGTGAAATTTTTGCTTGGAATTTTTCATTGTGACGAACAGACAGACAGACAGACAGACGGACAAGCCACATAATTATATAGTAACCCGCAAACCCGCACTCGGTGGCCCTAGCGGGCCCCCTCGTGAATCCCGAACCTTTGAAAGAAGGCGGCCGTCTTGTCCAGGAAAGGGGGCCTCTCATCTATGGGAGGCCCGACTCGAGCAAGAAGAAGTTGAAACCATTCAAATTGAAACGACAAAAAAGGTAATAAAAACAACCGGAAGAACATGACACCAAAATAAAAGATGGCGGGGTGACGAGGTTCAATGCCGGTTGTTTTGGCGCCCACCGGAAACAATGAAGTATGCCATTTTTTTTGCGATTAAGTGAACAAGTGCAGAGAGCGGTGCGCGTGCTCAATTTGATGATGGTTTTGACCGATGCATCTGAAGAAACCCTCACAGGAATTCGAAGTACAGACGAACGACGTTCTTTCGAAGATCGGAACTTCTTCCCCATTTCGACATCAGGGGCACTCATCGCATTGTTGAGAGCTCCTTTGGCAAGGTGGCGCTGTGAACTGCAGGAAACTCTTCAAAGGGATCAAGAGTCACACATATTCCTCATCATCCTCCGCTTCGAAGTCCAGACGATGGCTCATTGCTTGTTTTTGACATGAGGGACAAAAATCTGACCTGCACCTCCTCGTGGTGTTCCTCGGAAACGCGCTGCAAGCGCGGCCGACGCAGGCAGTCTTTGTTGTTTATCCAACTGTCTTTGCCTGATGATTGATCAGGATTCTTTGACAGGTTTGGACAGTTTCCTGTTCAGCCAAACGATACCATTCACGTGTCACGCTGTTCGTTAATTCTGGTGCCGCTTGCTGGTCATTCATTGGCTGTCATTGTTGGAACGATCTCTGGCGATTGGCAGTCGTTCTGGTGCCAATCCTTGGCCATTGGCTGTCAATCTGGCACCGTTCTGCAGTCATTTGCCGTCCTTCAAACAAAGGTGCTTTGGACATTTGCAGTCGCTCTAGTACCGCTCTTTGGCGGTTCGCTGTCATTCAGGCGCGGCTCTTTGGGCATTTGTGGTCATTCTAGCTCTGTTCTTTGGTCGTTGGCAGTCATTCTGGTGCCGCTTGCTGGTCATTGGCTGTCAGTCTGGCACCGTTCTGCGGTCATTTGCCGTCCCTCAAGCAAGGTGATTTAGACATTTGCAGTCGTTCTCGTACCACTCTGTGGCTGTTCACTGTCATTCTGGTGCCGCTCTTTGGTCATTGGCTGTCATTCCTGGGCGGTCTCCAGCCTGTTGCAGTCGTTCTCGCGCCGCAGTTTGGCCATTTTCAGTCATGCTGGCGCTGCTCTTGGGCAATTTGCAGTCGTTCAAGCGCCG
Source organism: Diplonema papillatum (assembly GCA_030068145.1). Taxonomy (NCBI): domain Eukaryota; phylum Euglenozoa; class Diplonemea; order Diplonemida; family Diplonemidae; genus Diplonema; species Diplonema papillatum. The sequence continues at coordinate 15,472 of JAPJBO010001491.1, read as the reverse complement.
TTCTTTGGACATTTGCAGTCGTTCTAGCGCCGCTCTTTGGCCGACCGCCGTCCTTCAGGCTCTATGGGCATTTGTAGTCGTTCTGGCGGCATTCTTTGGTCATTGGGAGTCGTTCTGGCGCCGCTCCTTGGCCATTTGCTGGCATTCTGGCACAGTCGTTCTGGTACCGCTCGATGGCCGTTCACTGTCATTCTGGTACCGCTCGTTGGTCATTGGCTGTCCTTCCTGGGCGATCTCCGGCCAGTTGTAGTCGTTCTCGTTCCGCAGTTTGGCCATTGCAGTCGTTTCAGCGCCGCTCTTGGTCCGTCATTCAGGTGTGACTCATGGGCATTTGTGGTCATTTTAGCGCCGTTCGTTGGTCATAGGCAGTCATTCTAGTGCCGCTTGCGGGTCATTGGCTGTCATTCTGGGGGCGATCTCTGGCAATCTGCAGTCGTTCTGGCGCATTCCTTGGCCATTGGCTGGCATTCTGGCACAGTCGTTCTGGTACCGCTCTATGGCTGTTCACTGTCATTCTGGTGCCGCTCTTTGGTCATTGGCTGTCCTTCCTGGGCAATCTCCGGCCAGTTGCAGTCGTTCTAGCACCGCTCTTTTGCCCGTTCACTGTCATTCAGGCGTGGCTCATGGGCATTTGTGTAATTCTAACGCTGTTCATTGGTCAATGGCTGTCATTCTTGGGGCAATCCCTGGCGATCTGCAGTCGTTCTGGTGCCGCTCCTTGGACATTGGCTGTCATTCTGGTACCGTTCTGCGGTCATCTGCTGTCCTTGAAGGAAAAAAAGACAGGTGTTATGGACATTTGCAGTCGTTCTCGTACCGCACTTTGGCCGTTTGCTGTCAGTCGGGCATGGCTCTTTGGACATTTGTGGTCTAGCTCCGTTCATCTGTCATCTGTCATTGCCGCCCACAGTTGCAGTCGTTCTTGCGCCGCTGTTTGATTATCGGCCAATTTGCAGTCGTTCTTGGGCCGCTCTTTATCATTCAGACGCGACTCTTTGGGAATTTGAGGTCTTGCTATCGAGCCGTAGCGTGATGAGCAGCAGACAGGAGGAGCAGCAGCTAGAAGATAAAACAGCTAGAGGGGCAGCAGATAGAGGAGGAGCAGCAAGAGGAAGAAGCAAGAGGAGCAGCAGCTAGATGATAGAACTGCTAGAAGGGCAGCAGGTAGAGGAGCAGAAGCAGGAGGAAGAGCTACAGCAAGAGGGGGAGAAGGAAGACGAGCCGGAGCAAGATGAGCAGCAGCTCGAGGAGCAGCAGCAAGAGGAAAGAAGCAAGATGAGCAGCAGCTAGAGGCAAGAAAGGAGCAGCTAGAGGAGCAGCAGATGGAGGAGCAGAAGCAGAGGAAAAGCTACAGCAAGAGGGGAAGAAGGAAGATGAGCAGGAACAAGATGAGCAGCAGCTCGAGGAGCAGCAGCAAGAGGAAAGAAGCAAGATGAGCAGCAGCTAGAGGATAGAACAGCTAGAGGGGCAGCAGATAGAGGAGCAGAAGCAGGAGGAAGAGCTGCAGCAAAAAGAGAGAAAGAAGTAAGATGAGCAGCAGCTAGAGGATAGAACAGCTAGAGGGGCAGCAGATAGAGGAGCAGAAGCAGGAGGAAGAGCTACAGCAAGAGGGAAGAAGGAAGATGAGCAGCAGCAAGATGAGGAGCAGCTCGAGGAGCAGCAAAGAGGGAAGAAGCAAGATGAGTAGCAGCTAGAGGAGCAGCAGCTAGGATAAAACAGCTAGAGGGGCAACAGAAAGAGGAGCAGAAGCAGGAGGAAGAGCTGCAGCAAGAGAGAAAGAAGCAAGATGAGCAGCAGCTAGAGGATAGAACAGCTAGAGGGGCAGCAGATAGAGGAGCAGAAGCAGGAGGAAGAGCTACAGCAAGAGGGAAGAAGGAAGATGAGCAGCAGCTAGAGGATAGAACAGCTAGAGGGGCAGCAGATAGAGGAGCAGAAGCAGGAGGAAGAGCTGCAGCAAAAAGAGAGAAAGAAGTAAGATGAGCAGCAGCTAGAGGATAGAACAGCTAGAGGGGCAGCAGATAGAGGAGCAGAAGCAGGAGGAAGAGCTACAGCAAGAGGGAAGAAGGAAGATGAGCAGCAGCAAGATGAGGAGCAGCTCGAGGAGCAGCAAAGAGGGAAGAAGCAAGATGAGTAGCAGCTAGAGGAGCAGCAGCTAGGATAAAACAGCTAGAGGGGCAACAGAAAGAGGAGCAGAAGCAGGAGGAAGAGCTGCAGCAAGAGAGAAAGAAGCAAGATGAGCAGCAGCTAGAGGATAGAACAGCTAGAGGGGCAGCAGATAGAGGAGCAGAAGCAGGAGGAAGAGCTACAGCAAGAGGGAAGAAGGAAGATGAGCAGCAGCTCGAGGAGCAGCAGCAAGAAGGAAGCAAGATGAGCAACCACTGGAGGCAAGACAGGAGCAGCTGGAGGAGCAGCAGCTAGAGGGGCAGCAGATAGAGGAGCAGCAGCAGCTGCATCAACAGGGGAATAAGCAAGATGAGCATCAGCTAGGAGGGGCAGCCAGGGTAACAGCTGGCAGCAGCAGGGGCAGCAGATAGAGAATCAGAAGATGAGGGGGGAGCGTCAGCAGGAGTCAGGAAGCAGAAACAAACACATACCATTGCCCAAGTTTAGCACCAACAGCACCAACAGCACCAACAGCACCAACAGCACCAACAGCACCAACAGCACCAACAGCACCAACAGCACCAACAGCACCAACAGCACCAACAGCACCAACAGCACCAACAGCACCAACAGCACCAACAGCACCAACAGCACCAACAGCACCAACAGCACCAACAGCACCAACAGCACCAACAGCACCAACAGCACCAACAGCACCAACAGCACCTACAGCACCTACAGCAGCTACAGCAGCAACAGCAGCAACAGCAGCAACAGCATCAACAGCATCAACAGCATCAACAGCATCAACAGCATCAACAGCATCAACAGCATCAACAGCATCAACAGCACCTACAACAAACAGTGGCAGAACGAAAGGTGTGTTGTTTGCATTGCACTTAGGGTCCAGCTTGCTGCACAAGAAGTCAACAAAGAACGCAAAGCAATAGATGAAGCAATGAATCGATGAAGCGATGGGCAAAAGGGGGAAGCCACAAGAGTGTGAGTACAGTATGTCGAATTCTTCCTTTAATTTTTTCGGGTTTGCGGACTGCCCCTGGATTCTTCAAAGCAGTACCTGTAAGAAAGTTTGAGAGTCGTTGGTGCGGTGCACAAAAACGTTACAAACCTGTGCTGCAAACCCGACCAATCCTGACACCTGGACTGGTTATAGGCTATTTCACGGATTTCTGTAGGGGACCCTATTGAATTTTTTTTTTTGAGTTTTATAAAAATTTTCGACGAAGGTGAATTTTAAACAAGGAAAATCTTACTGTGACGGACGGACGGGTTTTGAAGCCACAAATATTTATAGTATCCTGACACCTGGACTGGTTATAGGCTATTTCGCGGATTTCTGTAGGGGACCCTATTGAATCCCCAAACCCGCAAACCCGCAAACCCGCAAACCCGCAAACCCGCAAACCCGCAAACCCGCAAACCCGCAAACCCGCAAACCCGCAAACCCGCAAACCCGCAAACCCGCAAACCCGCAAACCCGCAAACCCGCAAACCCGCAAACCCGCACCCGCAAACCCGCAAACCCGCAAACCCGCAAACCCGCAAACCCGCAAACCCGCAAACCCGCAAACCCGCAAACCCGCACTAGAAATGAGCACATGGTCGAAGCACGTTAGGAGAGTTGAGTTTGGTGTGGTTTCCGTAAACACGGACATATTCTGAGCACGTGCCGAGGACCTCCAAGACCAAGAATCGCTGGACACTGTGCCGTGGAACATTTTTACCACTATATGAATCATAGACTCTCCGAAACCAGGCGCCGACACCTGATTCGGGTTCATACGTTAGGTCTGGGCTCACTGGGTATGTGGGTTTCTTTGTATAGCTCAGGGAACGCGTGTGGGTCTCTCAGGAGAAGGTTCCAAGGACCCCCAAGACCAAGAATCACTGTGAACTGTGCTGTGGGACACCTGAATCACTACGCGACCCATAGACTGTCCAAATCCAGAAACTCACACCTGATTCAGATCCGGATGTCAAATCCGGACTCATTTGGTATGTGGGTTTCTGTGTATAGCCCAAGGAACGCGTGCGGGTTTCTCCAAAGAAGATGCCAAGGACCCCCGAGACCCAGAATCACTGTGAACTGTGCTGTGGGACACCTGAATCACTACGCGACCCATAGACTGTCCAAATTCAGAAACCCACACCTGATTCGGATCCAGATGTCGAATCCGGACTCATTTGGTATGTGGGTTTCTGTGTATAGCCCAAGGAATGCGTGCGGGTTTCTCCTAAGAAGGTGCCAAGGACCCCCAAGACCCAGAATCACTGTGAACTGTGCTGTGGGACACCTGAACCACTACGCGACCCATAGACTGTCCGAATTCAGAAACCCACACCTGATTCGGATCCAGATGTCGAATCCGGACTCATTAGGTATGTGGGTTTCTGTGTATAGCCCAAGGAACGCGTGCGGGTTTCTCCAAAGAAGATGCCAAGGACCCCCGAGACCCAGAATCACTGTGAACTGTGCTGTGGGACACCTGAATCACTACGCGACCCATAGACTGTCCGAATCCACCTGATTCGGATCCAGATGTCGAACCCGGACTCATTTGGCATGTGAGTTTCTGTGTATAGCCCAAGGAATGCGTGCGGGTTTCTCCTAAGAAGGTGTCAAGGACCCCCAAGACCCAGAATCACTGTGAACTGTGCTGTGGGACACCTGAATCACTACGCGACCCATAGACTGTCCAAATTCAGAAACCCACACCTGATTCGGATCCAGATGTCGAATCCGGACTCATTAGGTATGTGGGTTTCTGTGTATAGCCCAAGGAACGCGTGCGGGTTTCTCCAAAGAAGATGCCAAGGACCCCCGAGACCCAGAATCACTGTGAACTGTGCTGTGGGACACCTGAATCACTACGCGACCCATAGACTGTCCAAATCCAGAAACCCACACCTGATTCGGATCCAGATGTCGAATCCGGACTCATTTGGTATGTGGGTTTCTGTGTATAGCCCAAGGAATGCGTGCGGGTTTCTCCTAAGAAGGTGCCAAGGACCCCCAAGACCCAGAATCACTGTGAACTGTGCTGTGGGACACCTGAATCACTACGCGACCCATAGACTGTCCAAATTCAGAAACCCACACCTGATTCGGATCCAGATGTCGAATCCGGACTCATTAGGTATGTGGGTTTCTGTGTATAGCCCAAGGAACGCGTGCGGGTTTCTCCAAAGAAGATGCCAAGGACCCCCGAGACCCAGAATCACTGTGAACTGTGCTGTGGGACACCTGAATCACTACGCGACCCATAGACTGTCCGAATCCAGAAACCCACACCTGATTCGGATCCAGATGTCGAATCCGGACTCATTTGGTATGTGAGTTTCTGTGTATAGCCCAAGGAATGCGTGCGGGTTTCTCCTAAGAAGGTGTCAAGGACCCCCAAGACCCAGAATCACTGTGAACTGTGCTGTGGGACACCTGAATCACTACGCGACCCATAGACTGTCCAAATCCACAAACCCTCACCTGATATGGATCCAGACGTCAAATCCGGACCCATTTGGTATGTGGGTTCCTGTTCAGAGACCAAGGAACGCATTTGGGTTCCCCAAAGGAAGGTTCTAAGGACCCCCAAGGCATGAATCACTGTACCCTGTGCTGTGGGACGTTTGAATCACTATTTAAGCCGTAGACTTTCCAAATCCAGAGAACCACACTTGATCCGGATCTAGATGTTGAATCCGGACTCATCTGGTATGTGGGTTTCTGTGTATAGCTTAAGGAACGTGCGTGGGTTCCTCGAAAGAAGGTTCCAAGGACCCCGAAGGCCATGAATCACTGTACCGTGTGCTGTGGAACGTTTGAATCACTATACAAGCCGTAGACTGTCCAAATCCGGAAACCCACACCTGATCTGGATCCAGATGTCAAATCCGGACTCATTTGGTATGTGGGTTTCTGTGTATAGCCAAAGGAACGCGTGCGGGTTTCTCGAAAAAAGGTTCCAAGGATCCCAAGCCCACAAACCCATTCTCGATTCGGCCCATGATTGATAATGAATCCCCTCTCAGAATTCCTGGTGAAAATCACTGGGGGAAGGAATGTTGAAGCATTCTGTCGGCCAGAAAACTGTCAAATCTTTTACCCCACGGACGAGTTGCAATCAGAGCGCAAATCTGGGTTCATTGGTGGTATAATTCTTGAATTTTGGACAGAATTCTAAAAAGAATATTACCCTACCCAAAGCCAAGGTTGGGGATGATTCAACCCATGAATGAAAATGAATCATTCCTGGTGAAAATGGCTGGGGGTGAAAATGTTGAAGCATTCTGTTGGCCAGAAAACTGTCAAAACTTTTACCCCACGGACGAGTTGCAATCAGAGCGCAAATCTGGGTTCATTGGTGGCATAATTCTTGAGTTTTGGACAGAATTTTAATTCTCGATTCGGCCCATGATTGATAATGAATCCTCCCAAAATTCCTGGTGAAAATGGCTTGGGGAAGGAATGTTAAAGCATTCTGTGGGCCGAAAAACTGTCAAAACGTTAAACCCACATATGGGATGAATCAGGATCGAAGATCTGGGTTCATTGGTGGTATAATTTTCTGGATTTGGAAGATTTTTAAAATAATTAAGACGTGGTACCAAAAAAGCCCGATAAAAGGTAGGGGGTGGGGTTGATTCAACGAAGGATTAATAATGAATCCCCTCCCAAAATTCCTGGTGAAAATGGCTTGGGGAAGGAATGTTGAAGCATTCTGTAGGCAGAAAAACTGTCAAAACGTTAAACCCACATATGGAATGAATCAGGATCGAAAATCTGGGTTCATTGGTGGCATAATTTTCTGGGTTTGGAAGGTTTATAAAATAACTAAGACGTGGTACCAAAAATACCCGCATTTTCGCAAAATGTAGGGAGTAACCCGCAAACCCGCAAACCCGCAAACCCGCAAACCCGCAAACCCGCAAACCCGCAAACCCGCAAACCCGCAAACCCGCAAACCCGCAAACCCGCAAACCCGCAAACCCGCAAACCCGCAAACCCGCACTAGAAATGAGCACATGGTCGAAGCACGTTAGGAGAGTTGGGTTTGGTGTGGTTTCTGTAAACACGGACATATTCTGAGCACGTGCCGAGGACCTCCAAGACCAAGAATTGCTGGACACTGTGCAGTGGAACATTTTTACCACTATATGAATCATAGACTCTCCGAAACCACGACACCTGATTTGGGTCCATACGTCAGGTCTGGGCTCACTTGGTATGTGGATTTCTGTGTATAGCTCAAGGAATGCGTTTGGGTTTGGGTTTAGCCAAAGAAGGTGCCAAAGACCCCCAAGACCCAGAATCACTGTTAACTGTGCTGTGGGACATTTGAATCACTATACGAGCCATAGTATGTCCAAATCCAGAAACCCTCACCTGATATGGATCCAGACGTCAAATCCGGACCCATTTGGTATGAGGGTTCCTGTTTAGAGACCAAGGAACGCGTGTGGGTTCCCCAAAGGAAGGTTCCAAGGACCCCCAAGGCCATGAATCACTGTACCCTGTGCTGTGGAACGTTTGAATCGCTATACGGGCCGTAGACTGTCCAAATCCCACACTTTATCCGGATCCAGATGCAAAATCCGGACTCATTTGGTATGTGGGTTTCTGTGTATAGCCCAGGACACGCGTGTGAGTTTCTCAAAACAAGGTTCCAAGGGCCCCAAGGCCATGAATCACTGTACCGTGTGCTGTGGGACGTCTGAATCATTATACGGGCCGTCGACTGTCCAAATCCAAAAAACCGCACCTGATCTGGATCCAGATGTCAAGTCCAGACTCATTTGGTATGTGGGTTTCTGCGTATAGCCCAGAGAACACGTGTGGGCTTCTTGGAAGAAGGTTCCAAGGGCCCCCGGGACCTTGAATCACTGTACCGTGTGCTGTGGGACGTTTGAATCACTATACGGGCCGTCGACTGTCCAAATCTAAGAACCCGCACCTGATCTGGATCCAGATGTCAAATCCGGACTCATTTAGTATGTGGGTTTCTGTGCATAGCCCAAGGAATGCGTGCGGGTTTCTCCAAAGAAGGTGCCAAGGACCCCCGAGACCCAGAATCACTGTGAACTGTGCTGTGGGACACCTGAATCACTACGCGACCCATAAACTGTTCAAATCCAGAAACCCACACCTGATTCGGATCCAGATGTCGAATCCGGACTCATTTGGTATGTGGGTTTCTGTGTATAGGCCAAGGAATGCGTGCGGGTTTCTCCTAAGAAGGTGTCAAGGACCCCCAAGACCCAGAATCACTGTGAACTGTGCTGTGGGACACCTGAATCACTACGCGACCCATAGACTGTCCAAATTCAGAAACCCACACCTGATTCGGATCCAGATGCCGAATCCGGACTTATTTGGTATGTGGGTTTCTGTGTATAGCTCAGGGAACGCGTGTGGGTTTCTTAAAACAAGGTTCCAAGGATCCCAAGCCCTCAAACCCATTCTTGATTCGGCCTGTGATTGATAATGAATCCCCTCTGAGAGTTCCTGGTGAAAATGGCTGTGGGGAGGATTGTTTTCGCATTTTGTCAGTCAGAAAACTGTAAAACCTTTTACCCCACAGACACATTTAATTCAGAGCGAAAATCTGGGTTCATTGGTGGTATAATTCCCTGGTTTTGGGAATATTTCCCACAAATATAAGACCCTACTGGGGATCGAGGTTGGGGTTGATTCAACCTATGATTGATAATGAATCCCCTCCAAATTTCCTGGTGAAAATGGCTGGGGGAAGGATTGTTTTTGCATTCTGAAGGTCAGAAAACTGTCAAACCTTTGACCCCACAGACGCGTTTAAATCAGAGCAAAAATCTGGGTTCATTGGTGGTATAATTTTCTGATTTTGGAAATTTTTTAAAATAATTAAAGCCTGAACAAAAAATTACCCGCAATTCCGCAAAAGGTAGGGAGTAACCCGCAAACCCGCAAACCCGCAAACCCGCAAACCCGCAAACCCGCAAACCCGCAAACCCGCAAACCCGCAAACCCGCAAACCCGCAAACCCGCACTAGAAATGAGCACGTGACCGAAGCAGGTTAGGAGAGTTGGGTTTGGTGTGGTTTCCGCCAAGTTTTTGAACATGTTTCGAAAGGGCCCTTAAGCCCATGAAAATGCACCCCTTGCCTTTTCATGGGCCTAAGGATTCTGTGGGGGACAAAATCTGACCTGCACCTCCTCGTGGTGTCCTCTGGAAACGCGCAAGCCGCGGCCAACGCAGGCAGTAACGTAATCATTTATATTTGCCTGGTTGGGGCGTTCTTCGGGCAGATAGCATTTCATTCTTAAAACAAACAGGAAATCTAAAAAAAAAACACGCACTTTGAAAATGAACAACTATCTTGGTGTGCCGTTGCTGCCTCCGTTCGAGCTGCGCCCTGGGCCTGCCGTAGAGGTACCGCCTAAATCTCCACTCTCGGAACCGAATGGATTGGAGAACACTGCAGACTTTGAGAGACACGCCCAAATCATGGCAGAAAACCCGGTAAGACCCCCACCGCAAAGGATGTCAAGGGTGATCATCGTCCTTAATGGCCGTTATGATGTAATCCCTCTTCTCCCAAGATTCTTCCTCGCACCCCAGAAACCGGAGAACCCTCCGGCCATTTCAAGGTGTGAAGACTTTGGGGGTTCGGTAGACGTCTGCCCCCCTGAATCGCTTGACGAAGGTATGGAACAAATTTCTTTGTGGCATTACTTTCCAAAATTGTAATAGCACCCTGCTGCCCAGATATAGCAGATAATTCTAAACAATCAATATGATCACAGGTGACCTGAGAATGGCAGACCTTGTGGAAGACGCCATGTCAGAAGAGAAGGCTGATTATGAATCTGGCTGGTGCCCTGAAGATGACTGGATCCAGTATCAGAAATTGCAAACCCGGGACACAGGTATATATAGTTTCTTTGTCCGTTGTTAAAAGTGCTTGCCGTGTGCCACGGAAACTTTATTTGCAATGCATGCTCTGGAATTCCTTTGGGAAATGCCTCCTACCAACCCCTAAACCGGCAGGCCGCAAGGTGACGTTCTTCTTTCCTGAGGGGGGGCCATGCAAAGACAGAGATGATGATGAAAATGGGCCCATTGGTTCGGACCAAAAGTTCCCATGCGCAGAAGAAAATGCTGTTCACCACCTGCCGGCCAATGAAACAGATCAAGGTATGTGCCAAAGGGCCTAAATTTCCTTTAAGTATGGGATCAGCACCAAAGGGCCCGACAATCCCACACAACCCAAAATCCAACAGGTGACATGGATCTGGATGAGCCTACTCTTTTGGAACTGATGATTGGAATTCAAATGTGTGAACAAACAATTCTTCGCAGCCAGCCTGGCCACAGGGCTTGCCGCCATTCTGGATGCAACCTGGTGTTCAAGACAAGGAGGGAATTACTTCAGCACCAAAAAACCTGTCCCCACAACCCAGACGCAGATAACTACGAGGTCTGCAAGTACTGCAAGGTGGCAGTAAAGAGGGATTCCCTGGAGGCGCATATGCGCACAACAACATGCAGATGTTTTTGCAGGTCCTGCGGGAAGAGGCACAGGACAGCAGAGAAAGCGGAAGCCTGTTGCAGTATTGAAACAAAGAAACGTTCATTGAAAAGAAAAGATAAGGACACTGACAAGGAGGACGATGGCAGAGAAGGAAAGAAGCAGAGGAGAGAACCTGATTGCCCCCAAGGGAGTGGGGGCACAAGGGCCCCCGAAGGTGGCAGCAACCACAGTTCGGGCCCTATTGGGGATCCTGTGAATAGGTGCAAGCATTGCCTTTTGGAATTCCAAGCTGGCACTTGCCAGAAGCATGAGGATTCCTGCATGTTTGGGGGCATGGACATGAAGAAGTACCTCCTGGCGTCTGGGGGAAATGAATGCACGTACAGGCTGGCCATTCTTCTCATGCAACAATCTGTTTGCCAATCAGACCTTAAGACGAGAAGGGCGGCCAGAGGAATATTCCAACGGAAGAATAGTCCACAGGTTCTTGGAAAGTTGGCAGATGCCATGAGAGGAACAGACCCTCTGGAGCAGATCAGGGCAAAGTGCGTTTCAGGTACCATTTACGAGGACTGGGTGAACAGAAATGCATTTGTGCACCAGATTCTAGATAGAAGCAAGCATTCCGCAGCTATTACAATAGAGGAGTACCAACAAGGCTCTATACAGGAGCATTCATGCGGGGATATGGTGGCCTGTCCCCGCTGCTCCTCCTTGGTCTTTCCTAGCGAATTGATCAGGGATGGTTCCAAGTGTGCTGCCTGCAGCAAGATTGGGGAAGAAGCCGAAATTCCAGAGGACATTGGGTTTGCTTCTGAGATTCACAGAGGGTTGTTTGCTGACCCTCTCTTTCTTAACAACTCTCTGGTGGTAAATTCTCATTTCCAGATGGCGTGCAGCATCCATCGCAAGAGCGAGGCATTTTCTGGAATGACAGGGCCAAGAAACCTGGCAGTGGTAGGAAAGGGGGTTAAGAAACTTCTTCCACTGGACCCAGATGCTGCATTCAGGAATGATACCTGGATACTTGGTGGGACAGGTGAGGAGGATGCTGCTCTTGCCGGCCTTGCTGGGGGCCAAATCAGAAATGAGGCCTTGAAAAGCAAGTGCACCTGGATTGGCGAGTCCCTTCGCCAGGTGAACTTTTATGTACGCATGATAATGAGTGCTTACGACGTACAAAGGTCACTTGGAGAAGAAAGCGAAGTAACAATTCACCTTGATGAGAAACGGACTATGGTAGATGGAACTGGCTACAACTTCAAAAACGAATTCGCTGAGGAAGAAATGAAAGCCATATTTTCAATTTCGGACAGAACCGGGGAAGATGCCAGGCAAGAGTTTGGTGTCTGGAAGCTGGACGGTGAATACAAGAAGATTACGGACCTGCACCCTTACTTTGAACCACTTGCCTTTCCACTGATCCACTGGAGTCCAAACGCCCGCAGCGGTTGGGCCTTTCATACAGAATCCCGCCCCACCTCTTACAAAGGTATTTCTGCCCTTGCATACGGCCGCTTTCATATGTTTTACCGGCCAGCTGGTCCAGGACCCTCCCTTGTTGGAAGAAGGCTTTCGGAGTATTTCATACTTCAGAATGCAACCCGGGCCATAACCCAGCGGCTTCAGTTCCAAAGCTTGAAGATGAACAAAAAGTACGGAACAGCTGATGAGCTGAGAGATATGGCCAGTGATACTGAGGCACTGAAAAGCCACAAGGTGACCCGCCTCACTGGGGAGTACGAAAGGGGATACCGGGCAAGAATGCAAGCTTTGAACGATGCCTTGGCGCTGCGGGCCAGAATGGGCTGCCCCGACTATTTTTACACAGTTACAGCCGATCCTGGATGGGAAGATATCCAAAAGCATCTTCGCCCTGGGGAGAGCCCCAAGCATAGAGCTGACTTGGTTCATCGGGTGTTCAACGCAAAGATGGATGCCATAAAAAAAGAGATTCGGGATGGTGCTTTTGGAACTTTTATGGGAATGGTCTGCGTAGTGGAATACCAGAAGCGGGGTCTTCCCCACTTCCACATGCTTGTCTGGGTGGAAGAAAAAGATAAGCCCAAAAACCCATCAATTCTTGACCAATTGGTAAATGCACAGCTTCCTGACCCGGAATCTCAGGCAGACCTGTTTGAAGCAGTGTCCGAACACTGCATGCATGTTCGGTGCGCAGATATCAGGAACTCGGTCTGCAAGATTAGGGGAAAAGACGGGTACCCGAGGTGCAAAAGCCACTTTCCAAAGGCGATGTGTGAGGATTCAACTGTTGCAAGCCACCAGACCTATTCCACCCCAAAGCGGCCTGACAATGGCCGGACCACCATGGCCACAGAGGAAGAATACAAAAGAATAAGAGAGAAGTCTGGAGACCCCGAAGCAGTCCCCTATTCCATTCGTGACAACAGCTATGTGGTGGCACATAACATATACATGCTTATGAAATTTAGGTCCCACCAGAACCTGGAGCCAGTGGGTTCACCGAAGGTGATCAAATACCTGTTTAAGTACCTTTTCAAAGGAAATGAGCAGGCCAGCCTTGAGCTTGAGAACGGTGACAGGAGCGAGGTGCTTCACTACCTCACTTCCATGTACATGGGGTCCTTGGAAGCGGCAGGTTACCTGATTGGCACAAAGATGATAGATATATTCCCCCCAGTTCAGCGGTTAGAAGTGCACCTTCCTGGAAAAGAACTTCTTTTCTGTGAGGAAGGATGGGAGAGGCAGACGGCAGCAAGAGGTAGAAACACATCGTTGCTTCAGTGGATGGGGGCTGTAGGTAAGTCCCTCTCTGGCGATACAGCCTTGAAAGGAATAGAAACACTCAGTTATCTCGAGGTTCCTGAGTACTTTTCCCTCACAGAAAAAGGCTGGAAGCTAAGGCCCACATGGAAGTGGAACGATGAACAGGAAAGGTTTGTTCAGGCTGACAGATCCAGGATTGGAAACAGGGTTCCTTGCATTGGCCGCATTGCCAGGGTTCCTGTAAAGAACAGGGAGCTATCAGCTCTCCGGTCCCTTCTGATGGTGACAAAGGGCGCCCAAAACTTTGAAGCAATCAGAACATACAATGACATAACATACGACACTTTCCAAGAGGCAGCAGGTGCCAGGGGGGTTTTGGATGGTTGGGAACTGGTTGAGAAGACCATGAATGAAGCCCTTCTGACAACACTTTCGGCAAAGTGTCTTAGGCACACATTTTGTGTTTTGTTAGATTCTTTCCCTGTCCCACCCCAACAAGCAAAACACATATTTGAAAGCAATCTGGTTGTCTTCTGTTGCCGCGCCCCTGAAAGGCATGAGAGAAACAGGGTCCAGGGAGAACCAACAGAGGAAGAATACCAAGAGTCCCTGTGGGACATGCAGGGCCTTATGAGAAATCTGAATGGAAAAACACTGTCTGAGTTTGGCCTTCCGAACCCAGACCCAAAGTGGAGATACACAAAGAGAGGTGGGGCACCTCAGTCTGACAATTGGATGGTTCACGATGCGCTTGATTACAATGAGATTGAGGAGTGGGAGAGGTACAAGAGAGCGGAACCCCTTCTCAACAGAGAGCAGAGAGAGGCGTTGGAGAAGATCCAATGGTCTGTTTCATCCGGTGAAGGCAAAATGTTCCTCCTTCACGGGAGTGCTGGGACAGGAAAAACCTTCCTCTACGATGCTGTTCTCTCCTGGGCCCGGAGCCATAGAGGAATGGAAGAGACCCCGGAAACAGAGGCAAACAGGCCGATTGCAATCGCTGTTGCCTCCTCTGGAATTGCGGCCATGAACCTTCGGGGGGGAAGAACAGCGCACAATCGCTTTCGTCTCCCCCTCAAGTTTGACCCTTCGGACCAGCAGCGCCTCATAGCTTTGACACAGGAGCATGAAGCACTTGTTAAACGAACTGATCTGTTGGTATGGGATGAAATTGTAATGTCTAACAAGTGGCTTGTTGAAGCCTTGGAAAGAACCTTTCGGGAGGTAAGGGGTTCCGAAGAGGTATTCGGTGGCTGCACAGTGGTGTTTGGAGGCGACTTCAAACAAATTCTTCCAGTAACGAAAGGGGGTGAGAGGGAAAGTGTTTCCCAGTGCATCCTGATGTCCCACCTTTTTGGCCTCATGGAGCCTCTTTCCCTTACAGAATGCATGCGGCAAAAAGGCGACCAGGCATTTGCCAACTGGCTTTCGGCAGTTGGGGATGGCAGTGCTAATGTAAAAGGTTCCACTGATATCCACCTTCCGGCTCGTATGGGTGAACTGGATGGGGGGGCCTACACACCAAAGGATCTGATTCAGCATGCATTTCCAGATCTTGAACAGGGGACTGTTGGAAATGGTATGATTCTTGCTCCCACCAACGCTGCGCAGAAGGAGATGAACCAGGAGTGTCTAGAAAAGCTTCCGGGGAAGTTGGTCACCCTTCTTGGAAAAGATGTCTGTATGGATGACTGTGTGGCAGAAGAGGTCATAGAGCAAGAGGTCATGAACATTCAGTGGCACACGGGTGTTCCTGAGCACACACTTTCTTTGAAGGTGGGCGCAGTTGTTATGCTACTCAAAAACATCAACCCAAGTGAAGGGCTTTGCAATGGAACAAGGTTCGTTGTAAAGACCATAACCTCCCTCAACATTGGTGGGCAGATAGTTGGCGACTCAAAGCATGCAGGTGAGTATGTTAACATACCAAGAATGAAAAACGATCTCAACGAAGATGAAATTGGGTTCAGAATGCAAAGGATTCAGTTCCCACTTGCAGTTTCATTTGCGTGCACGGTAAACAAGTCCCAGGGCCAGACACTGGAAAAGGTAGGAATAGATCTTTCTCATGGCCAGTGTTTCTCCCATGGCC
>JAPJBO010001490.1:0-42475 GCA_030068145.1 Diplonema papillatum | reverse complement strand
ACCCAGCATTAAGAAAATTATTCCACCTCGGGAAATTGTCTAAATAGGTTTTCCGACCTCGAAACCCAGCATTAAAAATTATCCCACCTCGGGAAATTGTCTAAATAGGTTTTCCGACCTCGAAACCCAGCATAAGAAAATTATCCCACCTCGGGAAATGTCTAAATAGGTTTTCCGACCTCGAAACCCAGCATTAGAAAATTATCCACCTCGGGAATTTTTCTATCGTTTTCCGACCTCGAAACCCAGCATTAGAATATTATTCCACCTCGGAAAATTGTCTAAATACGTTTTCCGACCTCGAAACCCAGCATTAGAAATTATTCCACCTCGGGAAATTGTCTAAATAGGTTTTCCGACCTCGAAACCCAGCATTAGAAAATTATCCACCTCGGGAAATGGTCTAAATAGGTTTTCCGACCTCGAAACCCAGCATTAGAAAATTATCCACCTCGGGAAATTGTCTAAATAGTTTTCCGACCTCGAAACCCAGCATTAGAAAATTATCCCACCTCGGGAAATTGTCTAAATAGGTTTTCCGACCTCGAAACCCAGCATTAGAATATATTCCACCTCGGGAAATTGTCTAAATAGTTTTCCGACCCGAAACCCAGCATTAGAAAATTATCCCACCTCGGGAAATTGTCTAAATAGGTTTTCCGACCTCGAAACCCAGCATTAAAAATTATCCCACCTCGGGAAATTGTCTAAATAGGTTTCCGACCTCGAAACCCAGCATTAGAAAATTATCCACCTCGGGAAATTGTCTAAATAGGTTTTCCGACCTCGAAACCCAGCATTAAAAATTATCCCACCTCGGGAAATTGTCTAAATAGGTTTTCCGACCTCGAAACCCAGCATTAGAAAATTATCCACCTCGGGAAATTTCTAAATAGTTTTCCGACCTCGAAACCCAGCATTAGAAAATTATCCACCTCGGGAAATTGTCTAAATACGTTTTCCGACCTCGAAACCCAGCATTAGAAAATTATCCACCTCGGGAAATTGTCTAAATAGGTTTCCGACCTCGAAACCCAGCATTAGAAAATTATCCCACCTCGGGAAATTGTCTAAATAGTTTCCGACCTCGAAACCCAGCATTAGAAATTATTCCACCTCGGGAAATTGTCTAAATAGGTTTTCCGACCTCGAAACCCAGCATTAGAATAATTCCACCTCGGGAAATTGTCTAAATAGGTTTCCGACCTCGAAACCCAGCATTAGAAAATTCCCACCTCGGAAATTGTCTAAATAGGTTTCCGACCTCGAAACCCAGCATTAGAAAATTTCCCACCGGGAAATTGTCTAAATAGGTTTCCGACCTCGAAAACCAGCATTAGAATATTCCACCTCGGGAAATTGTCTAAATACGTTTTCCGACCTCGAAACCCAGCATTAGAAAATTATCCCACCTCGGGAAATTGTCTAAATAGGTTTTCCGACCTCGAAACCCAGCATTAGAAAATTATCCACCTCGGGAAATTGTCTAAATAGGTTTTCCGACCTCGAAACCCAGCATTAGAAAATTATCCCACCTCGGGAAATTGTCTAAATAGGTTTTCCGACCTCGAAACCCAGCATTAGAAAATTATCCCACCTCGGGAAATTGTCTAAATAGGTTTTCCGACCTCGAAACCCAGCATTAGAAAATTATCCACCTCGGGAAATTGTTAAATAGGTTTTCCGACCTCGAAACCCAGCATTAGAAAATTATCCACCTCGGGAAATTGTCTAAATAGGTTTTCCGACCTCGAAACCCAGCATTAAAAATTATCCCACCTCGGGAAATGTCTAAATAGGTTTTCCGACCTCGAAACCCAGCATTAGAAAATTATCCACCTCGGGAAATTGTCTAAATACGTTTTCCGACCTCGAAACCCAGCATTAGAAAATTATCCCACCTCGGGAAATTGTCTAAATACGTTTTCCGACCTCGAAACCCAGCATTAGAAAATTATTCCACCTCGGGAAATTGTCTAAATACGTTTCCGACCTCGAAACCCAGCATTAGAATATCCACCTCGGGAAATTGTCTAAATACGTTTTCCGACCTCGAAACCCAGCATTAGAAAATTATCCACCTCGGGAAATTGTCTAAATAGGTTTTCCGACCTCGAAACCCAGCATTAGAAATTTATCCCACCTCGGGAAATTGTCTAAATAGGTTTTCCGACCTCGAAACCCAGCATTAGAAATTATCCCACCTCGGGAAATTGTCTAAATAGGTTTTCCGACCTCGAAACCCAGCATTAGAAAATTTATCCACCTCGGGAAATTGTCTAAATGGTTTTCCGACCTCGAAACCCAGCATTAGAAAATTATCCACCTCGGGAAATTTTCTAAATACGTTTTCCGACCTCGAAACCCAGCATTAGAATATTATTCCACCTCGGGAAATTTCTAAATAGTTTCCGACCTCGAAACCCAGCATTAGAAAATTATCCCACCTCGGGAAATTGTCTAAATAGGTTTTCCGACCTCGAAACCCAGCATTAGAAAATTATCCCACCTCGGAAATTGTCTAAATAGGTTTTCCGACCTCGAAACCCAGCATTAGAATTTATCCACCTCGGGAAATTGTCTAAATAGGTTTTCCGACCTCGAAACCCAGCATTAGAATATTATTCCACCTCGGGAAATTGTCTAAATAGGTTTTCCGACCTCGAAACCCAGCATTAGAAAATTATCCCACCTCGGGAAATTGTCTAAATACGTTTCCCGACCTCGAAACCCAGCATTAGAAAATTATCCCACCTCGGGAAATTGTCTAAATAGGTTTTCCGACCTCGAAACCCAGCATTAGAAATTTATCCCACCTCGGAAATTGTCTAAATAGGTTTTCCGACCTCGAAACCCAGCATTAGAAAATTATCCACCTCGGGAAATTCTAAATAGGTTTTCCGACCTCGAAACCCAGCATTAGAAAATTATTCCACCTCGGGAAATTTTCTAAATAGGTTTTCCGACCTCGAAACCCAGCATTAGAATATTATTCCACCTCGGGAAATTGTCTAAATAGTTTTCCGACCTCGAAACCCAGCATTAGAATATTATTCCACCTCGGGAAATTGTCTAAATAGGTTTTCCGACCTCGAAACCCAGCATTAGAAAATTATCCCACCTCGGGAAATTGTCTAAATACGTTTCCGACCTCGAAACCCAGCATTAGAAAATTATCCACCTCGGGAAATTGTCTAAATACGTTTTCCGACCTCGAAACCCAGCATTAGAAAATTATCCCACCTCGGGAAATTTCTAAATACGTTTTCCGACCTCGAAACCCAGCATTAGAATATTATTCCACCTCGGGAAATTGTCTAAATAGGTTTTCCGACCTCGAAACCCAGCATTAGAAATTATCCCACCTCGGGAAATTGTCTAAATAGTTTTCCGACCTCGAAACCCAGCATTAGAAAATTTCCACCTCGGGAAATTGTCTAAATAGGTTTTCCGACCTCGAAACCCAGCATTAGAAAATTATCCCACCTCGGGAAATTGTCTAAATAGTTTTCCGACCTCGAAACCCAGCATTAGAAAATTATCCCACCTCGGGAAATTGTCTAAATAGGTTTTCCGACCTCGAAACCCAGCATTAGAAATTTATCCCACCTCGGGAAATTGTCTAAATAGTTTCCGACCTCGAAACCCAGCATTAGAAAATTATCCCACCTCGGGAAATTGTCTAAATAGGTTTTCCGACCTCGAAACCCAGCATTAGAAAATTATCCCACCTCGGGAAATTGTCTAAATACGTTTTCCGACCTCGAAACCCAGCATTAGAAATTATCCACCTCGGGAAATTGTCTAAATAGGTTTTCCGACCTCGAAACCCAGCATTAGAAATTATCCACCTCGGGAAATTGTCTAAATAGGTTTCCGACCTCGAAACCCAGCATTAGAAAATTATCCCACCTCGGGAAATTGTCTAAATAGGTTTTCCGACCTCGAAACCCAGCATTAGAAAATTATCCTACCTCGGGAAATTTTCTAAATAGGTTTTCCGACCTCGAAACCCAGCATTAGAATATTATTCCACCTCGGGAAATTGTCTAAATAGGTTTTCCGACCTCGAAACCCAGCATTAGAAAATTATTCCACCTCGGGAAATTGTCTAAATAGGTTTCCGACCTCGAAACCCAGCATTAGAAAATTATTCCACCTCGGGAAATTGTCTAAATAGGTTTTCCGACCTCGAAACCCAGCATTAGAAAATTATCCCACCTCGGGAAATTTCTAAATACGTTTCCCGACCTCGAAACCCAGCATTAGAAAATTATCCCACCTCGGGAAATTGTCTAAATACGTTTTCCGACCTCGAAACCCAGCATTAGAAAATTATCCCACCTCGGGAAATTGTCTAAATACGTTTTCCGACCTCGAAACCCAGCATTAAAATTTATCCACCTCGGGAAATTGTCTAAATAGTTTTCCGACCTCGAAACCCAGCATAAGAAAATTATCCCACCTCGGGAAATTGTCTAAATAGTTTTCCGACCTCGAAACCCAGCATTAGAAAATTATCCCACCTCGGGAAATTGTCTAAATATTTTCCGACCTCGAAACCCAGCATTAAGAAATTATCCCACCTCGGGAAATTGTCTAAATAGGTTTTCCGACCTCGAAACCCAGCATTAGAAAATTATCCCACCTCGGGAAATTGTCTAAATAGGTTTTCCGACCTCGAAACCCAGCATTAGAAAATTATCCCACCTCGGGAAATTGTCTAAATAGGTTTTCCGACCTCGAAACCCAGCATTAGAAAATTATCCCACCTCGGGAAATTGTCTAAATAGGTTTTCCGACCTCGAAACCCAGCATTAGAAATTATCCCACCTCGGGAAATTGTCTAAATAGGTTTTCCGACCTCGAAACCCAGCATTAGAAATTATCCCACCTCGGGAAATTGTCTAAATAGGTTTTCCGACCTCGAAACCCAGCATTAGAAAATTATCCCACCTCGGGAAATTGTCTAAATAGGTTTTCCGACCTCGAAACCCAGCATTAAAATTATCCCACCTCGGGAAATTGTCTAAATAGGTTTTCCGACCTCGAAACCCAGCATTAGAAAATTATTCCACCTCGGGAAATTGTCTAAATAGGTTTTCCGACCTCGAAACCCAGCATTAGAAAATTATCCCACCTCGGGAAATTGTCTAAATAGGTTTTCCGACCTCGAAACCCAGCATTAGAAAATTATCCCACCTCGGGAAATTGTCTAAATAGGTTTTCCGACCTCGAAACCCAGCATTAGAAATTATCCCACCTCGGGAAATTGTCTAAATAGGTTTTCCGACCTCGAAACCCAGCATTAGAAAATTATCCCACCTCGGGAAATTGTCTAAATAGGTTTTCCGACCTCGAAACCCAGCATTAGAAAATTATTCCACCTCGGGAAATTGTCTAAATAGGTTTTCCGACCTCGAAACCCAGCATTAAAATTATCCCACCTCGGGAAATTGTCTAAATAGGTTTTCCGACCTCGAAACCCAGCATTAGAAAATTATCCCACCTCGGGAAATTGTCTAAATAGGTTTTCCGACCTCGAAACCCAGCATTAGAAAATTATCCACCTCGGGAAATTTCTAAATAGGTTTTCCGACCTCGAAACCCAGCATTAGAAATATTATCCCACCTCGGGAAATTGTCTAAATAGGTTTTCCGACCTCGAAACCCAGCATTAGAAAATTATCCACCTCGGGAAATTGTCTAAATAGGTTTTCCGACCTCGAAACCCAGCATTAGAAAATTATCCCACCTCGGGAAATTGTCTAAATACGTTTTCCGACCTCGAAACCCAGCATTAGAAAATTATCCCACCTCGGGAAATTGTCTAAATAGGTTTTCCGACCTCGAAACCCAGCATTAGAAAATTATCCACCTCGGGAAATTGTCTAAATACGTTTTCCGACCTCGAAACCCAGCATTAGAAAATTATTCCACCTCGGGAAATTGTCTAAATAGGTTTTCCGACCTCGAAACCCAGCATTAGAAAATTATTCCACCTCGGGAAATTGTCTAAATAGGTTTTCCGACCTCGAAACCCAGCATTAGAAAATTATCCCACCTCGGGAAATTGTCTAAATACGTTTTCCGACCTCGAAACCCAGCATTAGAAATTATTCCACCTCGGGAAATTGTCTAAATACGTTTTCCGACCTCGAAACCCAGCATTAGAAAATTATCCACCTCGGGAAATTGTCTAAATACGTTTTCCGACCTCGAAACCCAGCATTAGAAAATTATCCCACCTCGGGAAATTGTCTAAATAGGTTTTCCGACCTCGAAACCCAGCATTAGAAAATTATCCCACCTCGGGAAATTGTCTAAATAGGTTTTCCGACCTCGAAACCCAGCATTAGAAAATTATCCCACCTCGGGAAATTGTCTAAATACGTTTTCCGACCTCGAAACCCAGCATTAGAAAATTATCCCACCTCGGGAAATTGTCTAAATACGTTTTCCGACCTCGAAACCCAGCATTAGAAAATTATCCCACCTCGGGAAATTGTCTAAATAGGTTTTCCGACCTCGAAACCCAGCATTAGAAAATTATCCCACCTCGGGAAATTGTCTAAATAGGTTTTCCGACCTCGAAACCCAGCATTAGAAATTATCCCACCTCGGGAAATTGTCTAAATAGGTTTTCCGACCTCGAAACCCAGCATTAGAAAATTATCCCACCTCGGGAAATTGTCTAAATAGGTTTTCCGACCTCGAAACCCAGCATTAGAAAATTATTCCACCTCGGGAAATTGTCTAAATAGGTTTTCCGACCTCGAAACCCAGCATTAGAAAATTATCCCACCTCGGGAAATTGTCTAAATAGGTTTTCCGACCTCGAAACCCAGCATTAGAAAATTATCCCACCTCGGGAAATTGTCTAAATAGGTTTTCCGACCTCGAAACCCAGCATTAGAAAATTATCCCACCTCGGGAAATTGTCTAAATAGGTTTTCCGACCTCGAAACCCAGCATTAGAAAATTATTCCACCTCGGGAAATTGTCTAAATAGGTTTTCCGACCTCGAAACCCAGCATTAGAAAATTATCCCACCTCGGGAAATTGTCTAAATAGGTTTTCCGACCTCGAAACCCAGCATTAGAAAATTATCCCACCTCGGGAAATTGTCTAAATAGGTTTTCCGACCTCGAAACCCAGCATTAGAAAATTATCCCACCTCGGGAAATTGTCTAAATAGGTTTTCCGACCTCGAAACCCAGCATTAGAAAATTATCCCACCTCGGGAAATTGTCTAAATAGGTTTTCCGACCTCGAAACCCAGCATTAGAAAATTATCCCACCTCGGGAAATTGTCTAAATACGTTTTCCGACCTCGAAACCCAGCATTAGAAAATTATCCCACCTCGGGAAATTGTCTAAATAGGTTTTCCGACCTCGAAACCCAGCATTAGAAAATTATTCCACCTCGGGAAATTGTCTAAATAGGTTTTCCGACCTCGAAACCCAGCATTAGAAAATTATCCCACCTCGGGAAATTGTCTAAATAGGTTTTCCGACCTCGAAACCCAGCATTAGAAAATTATTCCACCTCGGGAAATTGTCTAAATAGGTTTTCCGACCTCGAAACCCAGCATTAGAAAATTATCCCACCTCGGGAAATTGTCTAAATAGGTTTTCCGACCTCGAAACCCAGCATTAGAAAATTATCCCACCTCGGGAAATTGTCTAAATAGGTTTTCCGACCTCGAAACCCAGCATTAGAAAATTATCCCACCTCGGGAAATTGTCTAAATAGGTTTTCCGACCTCGAAACCCAGCATTAGAAAATTATCCCACCTCGGGAAATTGTCTAAATAGGTTTTCCGACCTCGAAACCCAGCATTAGAAAATTATCCCACCTCGGGAAATTGTCTAAATAGGTTTTCCGACCTCGAAACCCAGCATTAGAAAATTATCCCACCTCGGGAAATTGTCTAAATAGGTTTTCCGACCTCGAAACCCAGCATTAGAAATTATTCCACCTCGGGAAATTGTCTAAATAGGTTTTCCGACCTCGAAACCCAGCATTAGAAAATTATCCCACCTCGGGAAATTGTCTAAATAGGTTTTCCGACCTCGAAACCCAGCATTAGAAAATTATCCCACCTCGGGAAATTGTCTAAATAGTTTTCCGACCTCGAAACCCAGCATTAGAAAATTATCCCACCTCGGGAAATTGTCTAAATAGGTTTTCCGACCTCGAAACCCAGCATTAGAAAATTATCCCACCTCGGGAAATTGTCTAAATAGGTTTTCCGACCTCGAAACCCAGCATTAGAAAATTATCCCACCTCGGGAAATTGTCTAAATAGGTTTTCCGACCTCGAAACCCAGCATTAGAAAATTATCCCACCTCGGGAAATTGTCTAAATAGGTTTTCCGACCTCGAAACCCAGCATTAGAAAATTATCCCACCTCGGGAAATTGTCTAAATAGGTTTTCCGACCTCGAAACCCAGCATTAGAAAATTATCCCACCTCGGGAAATTGTCTAAATAGGTTTTCCGACCTCGAAACCCAGCATTAGAAAATTCCCACCTCGGGAAATTGTCTAAATAGGTTTTCCGACCTCGAAACCCAGCATTAGAAAATTATCCCACCTCGGGAAATTGTCTAAATAGGTTTTCCGACCTCGAAACCCAGCATTAGAAAATTATCCCACCTCGGGAAATTGTCTAAATAGGTTTTCCGACCTCGAAACCCAGCATTAGAAAATTATCCCACCTCGGGAAATTGTCTAAATAGGTTTTCCGACCTCGAAACCCAGCATTAGAAAATTATCCTACCTCGGGAAATTGTCTAAATAGGTTTTCCGACCTCGAAACCCAGCATTAGAATATTATTCCACCTCGGGAAATTGTCTAAATAGGTTTTCCGACCTCGAAACCCAGCATTAGAAAATTATTCCACCTCGGGAAATTGTCTAAATAGGTTTTCCGACCTCGAAACCCAGCATTAGAAAATTATCCCACCTCGGGAAATTGTCTAAATACGTTTTCCGACCTCGAAACCCAGCATTAGAAAATTATCCCACCTCGGGAAATTGTCTAAATAGGTTTTCCGACCTCGAAACCCAGCATTAGAAATTATCCCACCTCGGGAAATTGTCTAAATAGGTTTTCCGACCTCGAAACCCAGCATTAGAAAATTATCCCACCTCGGGAAATTGTCTAAATACGTTTTCCGACCTCGAAACCCAGCATTAGAAAATTATCCCACCTCGGGAAATTGTCTAAATAGGTTTTCCGACCTCGAAACCCAGCATTAGAAAATTATCCCACCTCGGGAAATTGTCTAAATAGGTTTTCCGACCTCGAAACCCAGCATTAGAAAATTATTCCACCTCGGGAAATTGTCTAAATAGGTTTTCCGACCTCGAAACCCAGCATTAGAAAATTATCCCACCTCGGGAAATTGTCTAAATAGGTTTTCCGACCTCGAAACCCAGCATTAGAAAATTATCCCACCTCGGGAAATTGTCTAAATAGGTTTTCCGACCTCGAAACCCAGCATTAGAAAATTATCCCACCTCGGGAAATTGTCTAAATAGGTTTTCCGACCTCGAAACCCAGCATTAGAATATTATTCCACCTCGGGAAATTGTCTAAATAGGTTTTCCGACCTCGAAACCCAGCATTAGAATATTATTCCACCTCGGGAAATTGTCTAAATAGGTTTTCCGACCTCGAAACCCAGCATTAGAAAATTATCCCACCTCGGGAAATTGTCTAAATACGTTTTCCGACCTCGAAACCCAGCATTAGAAAATTATCCCACCTCGGGAAATTGTCTAAATACGTTTTCCGACCTCGAAACCCAGCATTAGAAAATTATCCCACCTCGGGAAATTGTCTAAATACGTTTTCCGACCTCGAAACCCAGCATAAGAAAATTATCCCACCTCGGGAAATTGTCTAAATACGTTTTCCGACCTCGAAACCCAGCATTAGAAAATTATCCCACCTCGGGAAATTGTCTAAATAGGTTTTCCGACCTCGAAACCCAGCATTAGAAAATTATCCCACCTCGGGAAATTGTCTAAATAGGTTTTCCGACCTCGAAACCCAGCATTAGAAAATTATCCCACCTCGGGAAATTGTCTAAATAGGTTTTCCGACCTCGAAACCCAGCATTAGAAATTATCCCACTCGGGAAATTGTCTAAATAGGTTTTCCGACCTCGAAACCCAGCATTAGAAAATTTCCTACCTCGGGAAATTTTCTTAATAGGTTTTCCGACCTCGAAACCCAGCATTAGAATATTATTCCACCTCGGGAAATTGTCTAAATAGGTTTTCCGACCTCGAAACCCAGCATTAGAAAATTATCCCACCTCGGGAAATTGTCTAAATAGGTTTTCCGACCTCGAAACCCAGCATTAGAAAATTATCCCACCTCGGGAAATTGTCTAAATAGGTTTTCCGACCTCGAAACCCAGCATTAGAAAATTATCCCACCTCGGGAAATTGTCTAAATACGTTTTCCGACCTCGAAACCCAGCATTAGAAAATTATTCCACCTCGGGAAATTGTCTAAATACGTTTTCCGACCTCGAAACCCAGCATTAGAAAATTATCCCACCTCGGGAAATTGTCTAAATAGGTTTTCCGACCTCGAAACCCAGCATTAGAAAATTATCCCACCTCGGGAAATTGTCTAAATATGTTTTCCGACCTCGAAACCCAGCATTAGAAAATTATCCCACCTCGGGAAATTGTCTAAATAGGTTTTCCGACCTCGAAACCCAGCATTAGAAAATTATCCCACCTCGGGAAATTGTCTAAATAGGTTTTCCGACCTCGAAACCCAGCATTAGAAAATTATCCTACCTCGGGAAATTTTCTTAATAGGTTTTCCGACCTCGAAACCCAGCATTAGAATATTATTCCACCTCGGGAAATTGTCTAAATACGTTTTCCGACCTCGAAACCCAGCATTAGAATATTATTCCACCTCGGGAAATTGTCTAAATAGGTTTTCCGACCTCGAAACCCAGCATTAGAAAATTATCCCACCTCGGGAAATTGTCTAAATACGTTTTCCGACCTCGAAACCCAGCATTACAAAATTATCCCACCTCGGGAAATTTTCTAAATACGTTTTCCGACCTCGAAACCCAGCATTAGAATATTATTCCACCTCGGGAAATTGTCTAAATACGTTTTCCGACCTCGAAACCCAGCATAAGAAAATTATCCCACCTCGGGAAATTGTCTAAATACGTTTTCCGACCTCGAAACCCAGCATTAGAAAATTATCCCACCTCGGGAAATTGTCTAAATAGGTTTTCCGACCTCGAAACCCAGCATAAGAAAATTATCCCACCTCCGGAAATTGTCTAAATATGTTTTCCGACCTCGAAACCCAGCATAAGAAAATTATCCCACCTCGGGAAATTGTCTAAATAGGTTTTCCGACCTCGAAACCCAGCATTAGAAATTATCCCACCTCGGGAAATTGTCTAAATAGGTTTTCCGACCTCGAAACCCAGCATTAGAAAATCTTCCTACCTCGGGAAATTTTCTTAATAGGTTTTCCGACCTCGAAACCCAGCATTAGAATATTATTCCACCTCGGGAAATTGTCTAAATAGGTTTTCCGACCTCGAAACCCAGCATTAGAAAATTATCCCACCTCGGGAAATTGTCTAAATAGGTTTTCCGACCTCGAAACCCAGCATTAGAAAATTATCCTACCTCGGGAAATTTTCTTAATAGGTTTTCCGACCTCGAAACCCAGCATTAGAATATTATTCCACCTCGGGAAATTGTCTAAATACGTTTTCCGACCTCGAAACCCAGCATTAGAAATTATTCCACCTCGGGAAATTGTCTAAATAGGTTTTCCGACCTCGAAACCCAGCATTAGAAAATTATCCCACCTCGGGAAATTGTCTAAATACGTTTTCCGACCTCGAAACCCAGCATTAGAAAATTATCCCACCTCGGGAAATTGTCTAAATACGTTTTCCGACCTCGAAACCCAGCATTAGAATATTATTCCACCTCGGGAAATTGTCTAAATACGTTTTCCGACCTCGAAACCCAGCATAAGAAAATTATCCCACCTCGGGAAATTGTCTAAATAGGTTTTCCGACCTCGAAACCCAGCATAGAAAATTATCCCACCTCGGGAAATTGTCTAAATAGGTTTTCCGACCTCGAAACCCAGCATAAGAAAATTATCCCACCTCGGGAAATTGTCTAAATAGGTTTTCCGACCTCGAAACCCAGCATTAGAAATTATCCCACCTCGGGAAATTGTCTAAATAGGTTTTCCGACCTCGAAACCCAGCATTAGAAAATCTTCCTACCTCGGGAAATTTTCTTAATAGGTTTTCCGACCTCGAAACCCAGCATTAGAATATTATTCCACCTCGGGAAATTGTCTAAATAGGTTTTCCGACCTCGAAACCCAGCATTAGAAAATTATCCCACCTCGGGAAATGGTCTAAATAGGTTTTCCGACCTCGAAACCCAGCATTAGAAAATTATCCTACCTCGGGAAATTTTCTTAATAGGTTTTCCGACCTCGAAACCCAGCATTAGAATATTATTCCACCTCGGGAAATTGTCTAAATACGTTTTCCGACCTCGAAACCCAGCATTAGAATATTATTCCACCTCGGGAAATTGTCTAAATAGGTTTTCCGACCTCGAAACCCAGCATTAGAAAATTATCCCACCTCGGGAAATTGTCTAAATACGTTTTCCGACCTCGAAACCCAGCATTACAAAATTATCCCACCTCGGGAAATTTTCTAAATACGTTTCCCGACCTCGAAACCCAGCATTAGAATATTATTCCACCTCGGGAAATTGTCTAAATACGTTTTCCGACCTCGAAACCCAGCATAAGAAAATTATCCCACCTCGGGAAATTGTCTAAATACGTTTTCCGACCTAGAAACCCAGCATTAATACAGGAATATAGATATTAGCGTTTTTTGCGGAGTTTCTCAGTATCTCGCGGCATTTGGGCCCCGCTTTGGACCCCGGAAACGGAGTCGGGGGGGGGGTCTCCCCCCGGGTACTGGCGCCGAACTTGCCACAGGCCAAACTTGCTCTACCACACGCCGCCGAACTCAGCATCTCCAGAAGTTCTGGCAGAACCCAATCTTTGCTTCGCCGAACTTTGCTTCGCCCGAACTTAGCATCACTCGAACTTAGCGTCGTCCGAACTGAGCTTCACCAGAATCGCCCGAACTTTTCTTCGCCCGAACTTAGCATCGGCCCGAACTTTGCTTCACCAGAACTTAGCATCGCCCGAACTTTGCTTTGCTTCGCCCGAACTTAGCATCGCCCAAACTTAGCATCACTCGAACTTAGCGTCGTCTGAACTGAGCTTCACCAGATCTTAGCTTCGCCCAAACTTTACTGTTTCCCGAACTTTAACTGCTGCCTCCAGTCTCGCCCCGCGCCGGTCTTTAGCCGAGCGCACGTACTTTCCATCTATCTTTGTCAAGAGCTGCAACTCAACTATTCCCGCTAATACCCGCAAACCTACAGTTCTTCAGCAAGCTCACAAACCCACACCCAGTTCTACACCAAGCCCAGAAGCCTACAACCTGCCGACCCTCCTAACACCATGCAAAAAGATCGGTTGAGAGAAAGTTCGTTGACCTCTTTTTGGGAACCGTGGAAAGTTTTAGCCAGCCGATTTCATTTTGTTGGCTAAGCGGAAACCCCCTGCGACGGCAGGAAAAACAATCAATAAGGGGTGAAAAGCAACCCTGTTCTGAGGCGGCCTCCGGCGCCTCGGCGGCCCGAGCCGCGGCGTCCTGCGCCGGGGCCCGCGCCTCGGCGGCCTGCGCATCATCATCATCATCATCATCATCATCATCATCATCATCATCATCATCATCATCATCATCATCATCATCATCATCATCATCATCATCATCATCATCATCATCATCATCATCATCATCATCATCATCATCATCATCATCATCATCATCATCATCATCATCATCATCATCATCATCATCATCATCATCATCATGATCATCATCACGGCTGCACGGACGAGGCAGTG
This sequence comes from Diplonema papillatum, assembly GCA_030068145.1. Taxonomy (NCBI): domain Eukaryota; phylum Euglenozoa; class Diplonemea; order Diplonemida; family Diplonemidae; genus Diplonema; species Diplonema papillatum. Next base: position 28,440 of record JAPJBO010001490.1, on the reverse strand, counting down.
CACGACTGGTCGTGGACTCTTCGGTGCTCTGTTGCTGAATGAGAACGAGGATCCGGTCCCCGATCTCGAAGTCACGAGTGGATTCCACGGACCGCCAGTCCCCGTCGGTGACGACATTATCTGCGATGTGTCCGCCAACTGGGCCACGGGGCTTCCGGGGGTCCTGCCACGTCGTCGTGCGGCGCCAGTGGTCGAGGAAGTAGATCCGGCCGCTCGCGGTGTATTGGAAGTCGTAGTCCAGGGGCAGCGGGCCGAGCCCATCGCCCGGGCCGAACTCCTGCACGGGCGCTGGGAGTATGGTTCCCAGCTCGGCGGCTGCTTCGTTGGCGCTGGTGTACCACGGGTCGTGGAGTTCGTTGCCGACATCGCCGATGATGTCGTCTGATTGCTTCGGCTCGTCGACCAAGACCCGGCCAGCGGGCATGCTGTACTCCGCGTCGTGGGGCACTTGGTAGTCGTTCTCGCAGAGCTCGTCGATGGGCTGCTCGCCTTTCTGCCACTTACCGGCCTCCTGCTTCACCTCCACAGCCGGCATTTCGTCATCTTCGACAGCCTCATAGTACTGGTACGACTGCTGCGACGGTTGCGACGGTTGCGACCCCGCTGGGTCTTGATACGTCAGCTGCGAGCTGGACACTTCGCTCTGCGCACGGTGCCCCTCGTACCCGTGGTTGTACACCGCCCCAAAAACGCCATACCCGGCCCCCTGCGGCTCCCCCTTGGCGGTCACGACCCACGACACCCGCCGGGCACGCGGAAGCGGGCGGCCGTAGTAATCCATTGACCTGACCGAGTGCTCGCCCTTCGATTCCCCTCTCCTGCCCCCCTTCCCACCTCGGTCTTTTTAAAGTGGACGTTCGCTTAGGGATCCGGGGGTTTGAAGTCTCCGGGTGACCATTGTCGTGAATGTTCCTTTTACACGGCATTGTTTATCTGCCGTATCTGCGGTAGGGGGTGCCTTTGTTGCCTATTGCCGCGACAGCATTCGGATGAAGTGTACCTTTCGCAAAGGTGGCATCCCAGTGTGGGGTACAGCAGATTATGGGCCGTCAGCGGAAAGTGACAATTGACGCAGGGCTTGACATTGCACCGCAGCGCCGAGCAGACCAGTTCATCGATGTAGCGAAGGGCCAGAATGCGTCGTTGTCTTTTTGCAGCAGCTGTTATTGTCGCCTTCTGTCGTCGTCCTGAGACTTGCCCCCGGGGCCGTATGAGCTTCCGTACTTTGCGCGGCGATTCTTCGACATTCTTGAGTGTGTTCGCGACGACTTCGTTCACCTTTGCGTCCCAGACCTCTCGGTCCTCCATCTACTCCCGGATTTTTGTACGGTCCCTTTCCGCGAGGCAGATTACACGTTCGAAAGACAGCAGTGGACGCCCCATTCGTCTCATCAAGCCAGCAATCGGCTGATCGGACCGCATGCGCCGCAACCGCAGACGCTTCTCTTGCAGCACCGCCTCGATCCTCGGGAAACCGACCATCAGCTCCGAGTTCTTTACGCACGTGTCGCGGCTGTACAAGGAATTGGTCTTCGTGCTCTTGGTCTTCACTTTTCTTCGCCTGCGGCACCTTTCCCGGCCGTACGTGGGTGATCACTCTCCTGGAAGGTAACTGGTTGGAAAGAACTGGGGAAAGGGGCTGAAACAGGGACTGAGAGTAAATCGGTGAGAGGGCATGAGAGAGGGTGGCGGGGAACAACTGCCCCGCACAAGAAACCGTGTAGAAAGAGAGAGCACGGACAGAGGAGGGATCTCCGATCGGGTCAGAGCCACCTCAGAATGGATCTGGCAGGCGAGCAGCAACACCGCCACTCGCACACTTCTGCGAGTACGTGGTACCGGTTTGCGGGCTTGGAGGCTGCACGGGTATTCACGGCGAACGGGTCAGTAAGTGGCTACCAATTTCCCGAACCACATGAGGCTTGGCGTGCGTTGAACACAAGATGGTGCATACGGTCAGCCACAGGCAGAGCGGACGGGGTTTTGAAACGTTGCCAAGTGCGACAAGCCTTGCATGCAGCGGTTGCCCGCGAGCAAAACTCTTTTCCTTCTTCCGCTTCAATACTGACAACACCACGGAGGTTACAATCCGAGGAGGACGAGAGTGGCAGGATTTTGGAGGATCGGGTCAGCCTCGCGCCGCGAGGTCAAGGGCTCAGGCGGGGCGCCTGCGGCGTAAGCGTTCAACAAGAAAGCAACCGTGTACCTACCCCCCCCCCCCCCCCCCGTGCATAAGATGGACGAAAAACTCGGGTTTTGGCGGTACCCATCTTAATCAAGGGGGGTATCCATCTTAAACATCGGGGGCACTGTAGACTACAGTGTAGCCGCCTTACACAGGGGTACCTCACCCCCGTGTTCAAGATGGATTGGCATTCTCGCCCGTTATCCATCTTAATCAAGGGGGTTTGGCTATCCATCTTATGCACAGGGGGGGGGTAGGTATTCAGAAAATAGATTTGTCGCGCGGGGGCAGCGCGCCAGAGAGGCGCATTTGAAGCTACCGGCGCACTGGAGGGGGAAGTGCCCCTCAGTACTTTGCGCACCGCTACTGGCACGGGTCTGCGCCGTCGGCCGGGCTTTTCGACGCGGATCACTTTATTCTTCGACGCGAAATGCCTCATTTGCCGATGGCGGCTCTCTCGTCCGTCTGCTTCTCGAGACCCCGAACTCTTCGTTGTGCGTTTCCAGCTGTTCGATGGGGGCCGCCGGTACGCGCAAAACCCCGGTTTCGATGGCCACTCGACCTCACTCTGAAGCGTCTGCAATTCGGGGGAGCACCAAGCGTGCCAGCTTCCCTTTCCGTCTGAAGGTACGCACGGGCCTCGCTTAGCTGTTCTAGGTCCTTCTTCCTGCGCGCAATGACGCTTGGCGAATCAGTGTACTTCCTCGGCTTGGCGCTTCTTGATCGCTGTAGATTCAGCTCTCGCCTTCAAGCTGCTCTCGGTAAGCTGCGCGATGGACGCTTCATGCGCTTCGGCAGTCTGCTTCCCTGCTTCTGAGAAGTCTTCTCTGGTGCGGTTGAACCCCTGTTTTTGACAGGTATTGAAAGTATCTGGTATGTAACCTTTGGGGAGGCAGGAATTTCAGGCACTTTTGTACTTAGGATGGACTACTTTTTTTTCGGGGGAAATTCGCTCAGGGTAGAACTGTCGTAGGCGTCCTTGAGCTCCGAAAATCTCGGACGGGAACTCCGCCCACTTCGCCTGCCGTTCTGCCGCCGCCAACGCCCTTGGGTACCATCTCCTTGTGATGGCATCGCGTATGAGGCCGCCTATGACGTCCTGAATGGCGGAGTCGCGCATACCGGGGACGAGCTGACGAATGACTTCAACCGCACGCGCCACCTCGCCCCCAAATTTAATGAGTGCAAGAAAACGACGTCTCCGCCAACCTCGATTTGCACTCTGCATTTTTGCGTTTGCATTCTACCAAAGCAATGGGACAGACGGTGGACGAATTTTGGTCCACCCTCGGCACTGACCAACCGCAACCGGTCGCTCGCGATCAAACATCCCTCCACGCAAGGAAGAGCTTGTGATTACCTACCACAGGGCCATGGCTATCAATGGTTGGACCATGGCCAGGGTGCTTCGTTGCGAGTTGCTGGAGGGGACACAGCGGACTACGCAGTGCCGCGCAGTGTTCGGGAACTCCTGGCGGCGGGCCCATGCGCGTCTTTCAAACTACGGAGTGGTGCGAGTGCTGTTCAGTGGCCAGCAAAATTTCACTAAGTACACAGGACCCCCCGAAAAAAGTTGGACTGGACAAAAGTTGGGCCGCCAGAGCCCAAAATGGGTGAGTTGGACCATTTTGTCCCGTCCAACTTATTTCCGTTTACGGCATGCGTGTAGGAAAAGTAGTTATGCGTAAGAAAAGTAGCTCACAAGGATGCAGAAAAGTCAGGTGGCAGGCAGTAAAGGACGTTTCTACAGAGGAGCAAAAGCTATATAAATCCCATCCTGGGGTCGCCAAAAGAATGTCACCCATTATTGCGCCTAACAATACGCCCTCGCCGTACGTGAATACCAACTCAGGGCTGCGCTGGCTGGCAGGTCTGCTGGATATTGGAGCACGAACTGGAGAAGCGAACAGTGAAAATGATGGCTGGTATGCTGGCAAGTGTCCGCCAAAGTCTAACTGACTCGTTCCCTGGGCTAGTGCTACTACATGACAGCGTCCGAGACATACCAACACTTCGTTGTTAGGGTCTGCTTGGACGTCTTGCATAGCCCCGTTGCTCGCAGTCGCGATGACGCACATAAACATGGCGAGGTGCTTCTCGACCTGGGCGGCGGCGTTGAGTGCGATGTTTCGCAAGGGCATGGTGTCCTTGTCGCGACAATGTGTTCTCGGCGGCCCAGCGGCGAGTTGGTGGTGGATAGCAAGTCTTGCGAAGAGTGCCTGTGGGTGTGGGATTGCAAGAACGTGCTTGGAATGGTTATGAGTACGTCTCAGAAATACCTTAGAAAATGTGCCCATTTTCAATTTGCGACAAAAAAGGCGTTGCCGCGTGGGGGTTCCTGACCCCTTCCTGAAGTTTCTGAGCTCGGATTGGCCACTGGATCACTCCCGCAAACCCGCGAGGCTTCTATGTCTCCCAAAATTCGTTTGTATGGGTTTTTGTGTCCCCCCAAGCAGGAATTGCAGCACGTCGGTGAAAGTCTATGCCGATGCGTGTGTCGAACACAAAAATCAGTACAGGGGACAAAGTACTAGCAAACAACAAACAATGCAAGCGCTGGTCGAAGCTCTTGCCAACATCAAAAACCAGAAGCCGTTTCGTGAGCGAGGATCGAGAGACGGACGAGTCCGGAAGTGACTGAGCACTGCGAGACCTTCTTGTGAAGATCGGTGGGAGCGATGCGACTAAGGATGGTAGGTACAGCTGGTGCACTATAGCAACGTTTAGAGTAAAGGTGATTTTCCCTTATATCCCACCACTTCAAATTTTGTTCCCTTATATCCCAATGGGACAACAAATTTTGTTCCCTTATATCCCAATGGGATTACCTTGGGCAAGGCAATTTGCTTTTCCTGCTCTGAAACCGAGAAGCCTTTGTTTGGGCCACCCGAACCTTCCAAAAGGGGGGGTCCGGGGGGCTCCGCCCCCCGGCAAACGGTATGGTACATTCAGGTGGAGAAAGAGTTTGCACTTCTCAGTCCGTTTGTCGCGTTAAACATACGACCAACGTACTGGTGGCACTGTTTGCCACCTGAGTGACTATTGCCCCGCACCCCCGGGTGCACATTCCTGAAGCCAACAGCCCATTTCAAATTCATCCACAACTCAGATACTGTGTGCTGGTAAATCATTGGCACGAGTTGATGCAGACCGGAGATTACACGGAACAAGGCACTTGTGTCAACTCAGAAAGAATCTGTCAAGAACTCCGGGCTGCTTCCTCACTCGGCTCAGCTCCCGCGGCAGCCCACTTCTGCCAGCCTGCCCAGCGGCGACCCACCGATGCCCAGCCCCTGACCGCCAGCCCAGCCCTTGATCGCCAGCCAGCTTCCTGGCACAGCGGTCTAACCAACGCCTCCACCGGACCCCCACGACTTTTTTCATCGAAGGTCGTTTTTTTCACTTTTCTTTTTATTTTTTGAGCCGCTGACGGAATTTGGAATGGGAAGCTAATGCCCTGAAAATGTGAGGATTTGCCTCACAATTGAAACTGACGCTAACCCTATGCGCGCGCCCAGATTTTTTTGAGGTGCCCGAGCGCGAACCAAAAAATAAAAAATAGTCAGCCCTTACCTCCAAAATGAGGTTTCAATTTCTCAAATTTCACTGCCACTTCGGCCCTTGTGGCCATGCGGCCAGAGGAAGAGGAAGCAACCGTCGTAACAAGATTGGCAGCAGGACCAGCACCAGCAATTTCAATTCTGGAAGCAGTCAGCACATGTTTAGCACTGCCCTACTTCGCATCCGGTTGCGCTGCAGCTTCTTGCATGTTTGCGTGTTTTACGTTACGGATAAATTGGCCGATTTTTTCCATCTGCATGAGCCCCGCGTGCTCGTGCACCCGTATCCTTTTTTACACTCTGCTCAACGACGCCTTTTCTTTTCGGGAGGGCAAAGAGGGAAGGGAGGGGTAATATTGCATCGTCCTGCGTAAAGTCATCTGCACCATGATCGACGGAATTCGCTCTCTAAGTACGGAGTCAAGTCTCGTCTGTATACGCGATGCGGTTTACCGAAGCCATCGAGCGCCACGGCCAGGGATGGATACGTTTACTCGCTGATCGATGCTACCGCAGTTCCGCAAACCCACTATGCAGCCCGAGTTCAGCCCCGCGCATCTACGCTCACAAGGCAACCCATGATCACTTCGGTGTGAGGGATCAGTCCTGACCGAGCCTAATGCCTGCCGGGCGCCTGCTCCGTTGCGGTGTTTGCTTTTCTGACCAATGCGTTCCACGTCTGAAGGGTCCTTGCGTTAAGTTCGCGCCTTCTGTGGGTATACAGACTTGATCATGACTTTTGGAAACGAAGCTTACTCTTGAGATCCGGTGTGGAGGGCCATTGTTACCTGACAAAACCCACTCATGCAGCCTGAGTTCAGCCCCGCGCATCTATGCTCACAAGGCAACCCGTGATCACTTCGGTGTGAGGGATCAGTCCTGACCGAGCCTATTATTGATTCGTGTGGACCTTTAACAACCTTGTACCTGCCTACAGCAGGACAGGTTCTGCATCTGTTCATTGGGTAACTAATTTTGTTCCCGTTCTTCCCATTAAAAGAAACCAAGGACCTAGAAGACCCACCCTTCCTGTTGATCTTGCAGCACCAACCGCCAGGGCTTGGTCTGGTCAGGGGCAGTCCAGGCTGGTCGGACTCTGGGTCAGCCGGACTAGACTGGTCAGGCTCCAGCCTCCAGCCTCCCAAGCTTGTCGGACTGTCTGGTCTGCCCAGGCTGTCCGGGCTGTCTGGTCAGTCCGGGCTGGTCGGACTGACTGGTCTGGTCAGGCTGTCCAGGCTGTCTGGTTTGCCCAGGCTGGTTGGACTGTCTGGTCAGTCCAGGCTGTCTGGTCAGTCCGGGCTGGTCGGACTGACTGGTCTGGTCAGGCTGTCCAGGCTGTCTGGTTTGCCCAGGCTGGTTGGACTGTCTGGTCAGTCCAGGCTGTCTGGTCAGTCCGGGCTGGTCGGACTGACTGGTCTGGTCAGGCTGTCCAGGCTGTCTGGTTTGTCCAGCTTATCATCTTCACCGTGCGACCTTTTCCGAAGAAGAAGAGTTTGAATAGAGTATCTATTTGGTATCGGAAAGTAGGTGCGAGATCAGGCAAACCTTGTGCGCTAGCTTCGTTTAACCGTGAATCTAATAATCAGGGCTTACCCCACATTCTCGCTTTCATTTTATTTCCATTCTCCCCAAGTATTAATGCCGATCCGCAAGGATAGCCGCACGCGCCGGGCCGCGCTGAAGCGTCGACGGGTGATGGATCCTGACTGGGCGGCTGCTGAGGAAGCGGCGGACGGGGCCACGCGGGAGTGGCGCATGTGGAACCCGTGCGAGCCCGGGGAGACGATGCACGCCCCTCCTCTTGCGGGAAAGGAAGGAAGGACCGGTCGCTGCTGAGGACCGGCTTGGAACGGTCGCCTGGGGGCTGGTCCCCCCCAGCCGACTCCGAACTTGAAGGACCTGGCGGGAGCATGACGACTGCTCTGCTCTCGTCGCCTGCTGACGATGGCGGAAAGCAGGAAGACCCGGGAAGCGCACCGACCAATTCTCCCGGGCACCACCCAGCTCGCCCCTCCTTCTGCGACAGTCGTTTCCCAACGCGACAGAAACCCTTGCCCGACGCCGGCTTTTTGCCTCGGCAGGTCAGGGGGTTGAAGTCGCGAAGGTCGAGACTGCTCAGGGGGAGGCAGCTTTTCCTGCGGCTCCACCCCCACTTCTACGACCCCCCGACCGCAGTTCCCCTCGGCTACCTGCCACCGGAGACGAGGGGCCTCACTCCGGGAATCGGTGCCCCGAGATCGACGAGGCCGCTCGACGTCACGGCTGTGCCGCCGATCGATCTCCGCGGCCTCCGGAGCCTAGCTGGCCCCGGGGCCCGCTTGCACGGCCTGCTCGACCTCCTGACGGACGGACACTCCTTCCGTCGGAAGTTGTTGGAAGTGCCTGTCCTGCCGGGTCGGAAGAGCGACGCATTTGCCCGGCATGCGGTGACGCTGGAAGGTGTCGGGTTTGTGGAGCGGGTTCCTCGCTGAAGTGCGTCCTTCCGGCATTCGCCGTCGAGAAGGGCGAGCAGCACTCGCGCGCCATCGTCGACGGCCGCCCGCTGAACGAGCTGATGGAGCCCCCGCCGAAGTTCAGCCTCTTGCGTGTCGACGAGGTCATCAAGAAGATGATGTCGAAGTCACACGCAGTCGTAGTTGACCTGAAGTCCTACTTTTTCCAATTCCCAGTAGGACGGTCGACGTCGGCATTCTTCGGGCTTCGAACGAAGAGGCCGGACGGGGGCGTGGCCCTGTATCGGTGGCGCCGTCTGACGATGGGCTGGTCGTACTCGCCGGTGATTGCGCAGGACTCCGCACTCGTCGTCACGGAGCCTGCGAAGGACGACAGGGTCGTCTGGTACGACGACTGGGCCCTCGTCGGTGACTGTCCGGACGCGCTTCGCGCAGTGCGCGACCGAGTCCTGCGACGCGCCCGCCAGGTGCGCATGACGGTCAACGACGAGAAGTCCGTCCTCGAGCCCAGCTCGACGCCGGTTGTCTTGGGGGTCGAGTTTGACCTCGCGGCGAAGAGGTACCGACTGAAGCAGGAGTGGGCGAGGAAGGCGCACCTCCTCTTTTGCTCGGTCGGTTCGATGCAGATGACTTTGCGTGGCGTTTGGAAGGTCGTCGGAACCGCCATTTGGGCATGGACGGTGTGGGGCACGCCACTCTGCAGAGTGAGCCCGGTGCTTGCCTGGATGGGGACCCTGGCGCACCAAGTCCTGACCGGTTCCCTGGGCTGGGAGTCGCTGGTCCGCGTGAGCGACGACGTTCTTCCGTTCCTGGCGGGGGTGAGGCGGCGCCTGTCGGGCAATCGATGGGTCGACTCGAAGCAGCGGGACACCCTCGTGGAGGCGTGGTCCGACGCCAGCATGCAGGGATGGGCTTGGCTAGTGGGTTCCATGGCGATGTGGGGCCCATGGAGGGATGCACCGCAGCACATCTTCTTCGCCGAGCTTACGGCGGCCAAGTTTGCGGTTGCGTATGCGGCTTCGCGGTCTCCGCTGTCGACAATCAGAATATTTGTCGACAACTTGCCCGCCGTCAACTGCCTGAAGAACTGGAAGTCGAAGACCGAGCTCGGGAACCTCATCCTGTGCCAGGTGCGCGACGTCTTGGAGGAACACCAGTGTATCCTCGAGACTGTATGGGTCCCGACTGCTGAACAACTGGCAGACGTCTGGACACGAGATCCATACAGGCGGGGTATCCGGCCGCCCCGGACCCCGTTCTGTGTTGCATGAGGTTCCTTACCTCGAAAGTTTTGTATTTGCGCTCCTGATAGCGCTGTTTTCTTTTTGCGAGACCCGGAGGCAGCGGGATCTCAGCTCATTGAGTTTCACGTCCAGGGATTTTTATTCCACATTCTCGCTTTCATTTCACCAACCCTGCGACCTTTATTATTTCACCGTTTCTGCCAGCGCGACCTTTTCCGAGTTTGAATAGAGTATCTATTTGGTATCGGAAAGTAGGTGCGAGATCAGGCAAACCTTGTGCGCTAGCTTCGTTTAACCGTGAATCTAATAATCAGGGCTTACCCCACATTCTCGCTTTCATTTCACCAACCCTGCGACCTTTATTATTTCACCGTTTCTGCCAGCGCGACCTTTTCCGAAGAAGAAGAAGAAGAAGAAGAAGAAGAAGAAGAAGAAGAAGAAGAAGAAGAAGAAGAAGAAGAAGAAGAAGAAGAAGAAGAAGAAGAAGAAGAAGAAGAAGAAGAAGAAGAAGAAGAAGAAGAAGAAGAAGAAGAAGAAGAAGAAGAAGAAGAAGAAGAAGAAGAAGAAGAAGAAGAAGAAGAAGAAGAAGAAGAAGAAGAAGAAGAAGAAGAAGAAGAAGAAGAAGAAGAAGAAGAAGAAGAAGAAGAAGAAGAAGAAGAAGAAGAAGAAGAAGAAGAAGAAGAAGAAGAAGAAGAAGAAGAAGAAGAAGAAGAAGAAGAAGAAGAAGGACAAGAAGCAGACCTCGTCGCGTGCGTCCTCTATGGCAGCGCGTTTCGAGCAAGCTTGGGTGCCGGCCCAGACCTCCCACTTCGCGAAGTACTTTGAGCGAAGCTTCATGTACTGGATCTTCATCACCACCGCTACGACCTCGGCGGCACAGGACATGACTATCGGGCGGAAGTGGAACGACAGGTGCCGTGCGAAGAAGTACCGGTAGTACCGGTCCAGCAGCCGCTGGGCATTGCGCCTGCGCAGCCAGCTGGCCTTGTCCGTCTGCGTGTCCGGCACTGCGGTATTTGCAGGGGGGGCCATTTGGGTGCTTCTTGTCGTCATTTGCGTGTGTGTGTTGCTTGTTGTCATTTGCCTGTGTTTGATGCTTCAAGGTGGGTTGATTGGCATGGAGATATTGCACGGAACCCTTGGTCAAAAGGCGACATGCAAAAGGTTTGTGGTGGCACATATAAGGGGGGGGGGAGTTACTTCAAAGAGCGCGGTGAACGTCTAATGTTCTCGACACCTCTCATTCGTCTCTCCTTCGTTCACCCCGTATGCTTTTAGCTTTGTAGGTTCTCCTGTCGCTCCTATTCGCACGCAATGACTGAACAAGAGAAGGCAAAGCCTTTGCAAAAACCTCAGGTGGAATAACGTGGAGATGAGAGATTGTCACACGGGCTCTGGTGATGCTGACTATGGCGGAGCTGCCGCCGCTGGCCCGCTCCAAACGGAAGCGGGGCGAGGCGGGCGGCGAGGCGCGCAAGAGAGCGCGTCTCCCAGAGCCGCCGCCGGCCGTGGCGAGCAAGTTTAGCACAGCCCAGCTGCCGTGCGGCGGCTTCACGGGATTCGGGATTGACGAGGGCCCACAGGGTGCGGCCTTGAAGTCGTTGATCGCAGGTCGGGCTCACGGTGAGCTCGTCGGCGAGCTGGAGCATCGCCCGGCGCCCCCCCTCACACCCCTGCCCTCAATGTTGGCACCTTATGTGGTGTGCTTTGTTTTCCTTTGTTGTGTTACCGTCGATCCCGAGGGACGAACAGTTTGGTGTCTTCCGACCCTGGTTACAAATAAGTACGTGCGCTCGGCTAAAGGCCGGCGCGGGGCGAGACTGGAGGCAGCAGTTAAAGTTCGGGAAACTGTAAAGTTCGGGCGATGCTAAGTTCGGGCGATGCTAAGTTTGGGGTGATGCAAATTTCTGGTGAACGAAGCAGAGTTCGGGCGCAGCTGAGTTCGGGCGAAGCAAAGTACCAGTGAACCAAAGTTCGGGCGAAGCTAAGTTCTGGTTCTGGTGATGCTGACTGAGCTGAGTTCGGCCGCCAGTAGGCCGTGTGTTGTCCGCGGTGTCAGCTTGGGACGAAGGCGGAGTCGGTGGCGCGTTGCGTCCCAGCTTGGCTTGATGCATCTCTTGTTGGTGCTGGCTCTGGTCGAGGTTCTGGCTCTGGCTCTGGCTCGTTTGACGGAGAGCACGCCGAAGCAAAGATTATCGACTACTTGGTAGGAGGGTAAGGATTTCAACTACATAGGGGCGAACGCTCAGACCTTGCCTAGCATGCATGAAGGCGAAAGAAATCGACTAATAAAATCCTCACTCCTATGCTTGTGTGTCACTCTCATCCACCGCTCCTGCCCTGCTTGCCGCGCGCCGTATGGTTGGAGTAAAAGGTGAAGACAGAAAGCTGCTAATCTCACATCATGGTGCCACTCCGAAGAAAAATGAAGCAAGTGGGAAGGGAGGGAGGGGAAGCAAGCTACTTTGTTTCTCTGGACGGATTGGAGCGGCAAATCTGTCGTTCGGATTATTTTTAGTCTTCGAAGAAACAAGTTTATTTTCCTACAAAAGAAAATACAACGCCCGCTCCGGTAAGAATGGGAATAGGCTCTATCCGTCCCCCGAAGGATCCTGCCCCACCCACCCTTCGGAAAGGAGCCACAGGACCCAAAAGCAGCGTCTCAAACTCAAAGCCGACTGGTGAAAGTGACAAGTGGGCTATACTTCGATTCAGACGTTACCCACTCAAAGCCCTGAACTTAAACACACACACAGAGCGATCGTCGCTTTTTACTAATACCAGAGTATAATTTCCGTATAGGTGCCAAACCTGATAAAGGAAGTATTTTTGGGAGAATAGGTGCCTTCGAGCACCAGCAAAGCGTCGAATCCGACCTCGAACACGAGAAGTCATCGAACGTGCAGCTCCACCACTGAAAGGGCAAGCCGCAGAGTTGCAAGCCGCTGCGTCGGCCCCCGCTGCTGCGGGTGACGAATTGCGGTTGCTGAAGGCAGAGACCGCCTCTTTGCGCTCGGCAATGGCATCGCTCCGGTCCGAGAGCGCCAACCTGAAGGCAGCGAATGCGTCACTGAGGTTGGAAGCCTCATCCCTGGCGGTGGTGAACGCGGCGCTCGCCGCAACGGGGAAGGCCAAGCTAGCCTTGGCGGAAAGGAAGCTGCGAGAGTCGCAGGACGAAGCGAGCTCGGCTCGAAACGAGCGCGACGCCGCCGAGCGGCGCTGCCAAGAGGCCGCCGCGGCGCTGAAGCACGCGACGGAACAGTCCGCCGCCGCCGAAGCCGAGCTCGGGCGCCTGAGGTCCGGCATCGGCCGCTTGCTGCGAATGCCTCCTTCGATTCTGCGATCTTGATCGCGCGATCGCAGATTTGAAGGCCGGGGAGGCTGCGGAGGACGTCATCGAAGCGGCCGAAAACCGCCGCCGTCGCTACCGATGCTGCCCGTTCGAGCTCTTCGGTATCGGAGAGAGGGCTGACAGGGCAGCAGTGACGAAGGCGTACCGCCGCCTAGCTTCGTGGTGGCACCCGGATAAACCCGGGGGAGATGCGGCGATGATGGTGCTCATCAACGCAGCAAAAGACTACTTGTCGTAGCCGCATCGAAAAGGAATTACCTACCCTGGGTATGCCCACTGTCGTTCTTTGCACCGCCGGTCTCCTTTTCGTTGCGACGCGGATCAAAAGTGATTATACTGATCACCTCTGTCCGCCCCGGAAACGCCGCCGCCGCCGGCCCCGGCGCCACCTTCGCCGCCGCCGGCCTGCTCCAAACGGAAGCCGGGCGAGGCGGGCGGCGAGGCGCGCAAGAGAGTGCGTCTCGCAGAGCCGCCGCCGGCCCCGGCGACGCCGCTGCCGCCGCTGCAGGTCGAGGCGCCACCTCCGCCGCCGGCCCCGGCGACGCCGCCGCCGCAGGCGGAGCTGCGGGTTTGAGACCATTTCTGGTCTCTTTCTGCAAGATGCGCATACCCGGCACTTTGCCGGGGAACTTGCGTCGTCCGTCGCTGCGCTGGTCCGCATGTTGCAGGAGGTCCGAGCGGCGCCCTTCTTGCAACGTGTGGATCGCATCTGGTCGCTAGCGTACACTGTGCTGGGGAAGCTTGCACAGTGCGCGCAGCTGCGAACGGAGTTGCTCGTCTTGCCCTGCTCGGTGCTGGCGTCCTCGCCATCCGTCCTGAGTGCTTCTGGGATGCTTTCTGCATCCCAATCACACAGGGGATGCATTCGGAAAAGGTCGCAGCCTTTGTGAGCATGCTCAGCGAGCAAGCGGCCACGTTTGTCAAGAACCCGCCCATTGACGTCAAGAAGGCAGACCTCGCCAGCTTCGTTAAGGCGGCCTTGACCTTTTGGACGCGGATACTTGCCATGACTGTTCCGCCCAGCTGCCGTGCGGCGGCTTCACGGGATTCGGGATTGACGAGGGCCCACAGGGTGCGGCCTTGAAGTCGTTGATCGCAGGTCGGGCTCACGGTGAGCTCGTCGGCGAGCTGGAGCATCGCCCGGCGCCCCCCCTCACACCCCTGCCCTCAATGTTGGCACCTTATGTGGTGTGCTTTGTTTTCCTTTGTTGTGTTACCGTCGATCCCGAGGGACGAACAGTTTGGTGTCTTCCGACCCTGGTTACAAATAAGTACGTGCGCTCGGCTAAAGGCCGGCGCGGGGCGAGACTGGAGGCAGCAGTTAAAGTTCGGGAAACTGTAAAGTTCGGGCGATGCTAAGTTCGGGCGATGCTAAGTTTGGGGTGATGCAAATTTCTGGTGAACGAAGCAGAGTTCGGGCGCAGCTGAGTTCGGGCGAAGCAAAGTACCAGTGAACCAAAGTTCGGGCGAAGCTAAGTTCTGGTTCTGGTGATGCTGACTGAGCTGAGTTCGGCCGCCAGTAGGCCGTGTGTTGTCCGCGGTGTCAGCTTGGGACGAAGGCGGAGTCGGTGGCGCGTTGCGTCCCAGCTTGGCTTGATGCATCTCTTGTTGGTGCTGGCTCTGGTCGAGGTTCTGGCTCTGGCTCTGGCTCGTTTGACGGAGAGCACGCCGAAGCAAAGATTATCGACTACTTGGTAGGAGGGTAAGGATTTCAACTACATAGGGGCGAACGCTCAGACCTTGCCTAGCATGCATGAAGGCGAAAGAAATCGACTAATAAAATCCTCACTCCTATGCTTGTGTGTCACTCTCATCCACCGCTCCTGCCCTGCTTGCCGCGCGCCGTATGGTTGGAGTAAAAGGTGAAGACAGAAAGCTGCTAATCTCACATCATGGTGCCACTCCGAAGAAAAATGAAGCAAGTGGGAAGGGAGGGAGGGGAAGCAAGCTACTTTGTTTCTCTGGACGGATTGGAGCGGCAAATCTGTCGTTCGGATTATTTTTAGTCTTCGAAGAAACAAGTTTATTTTCCTACAAAAGAAAATACAACGCCCGCTCCGGTAAGAATGGGAATAGGCTCTATCCGTCCCCCGAAGGATCCTGCCCCACCCACCCTTCGGAAAGGAGCCACAGGACCCAAAAGCAGCGTCTCAAACTCAAAGCCGACTGGTGAAAGTGACAAGTGGGCTATACTTCGATTCAGACGTTACCCACTCAAAGCCCTGAACTTAAACACACACACAGAGCGATCGTCGCTTTTTACTAATACCAGAGTATAATTTCCGTATAGGTGCCAAACCTGATAAAGGAAGTATTTTTGGGAGAATAGGTGCCTTCGAGCACCAGCAAAGCGTCGAATCCGACCTCGAACACGAGAAGTCATCGAACGTGCAGCTCCACCACTGAAAGGGCAAGCCGCAGAGTTGCAAGCCGCTGCGTCGGCCCCCGCTGCTGCGGGTGACGAATTGCGGTTGCTGAAGGCAGAGACCGCCTCTTTGCGCTCGGCAATGGCATCGCTCCGGTCCGAGAGCGCCAACCTGAAGGCAGCGAATGCGTCACTGAGGTTGGAAGCCTCATCCCTGGCGGTGGTGAACGCGGCGCTCGCCGCAACGGGGAAGGCCAAGCTAGCCTTGGCGGAAAGGAAGCTGCGAGAGTCGCAGGACGAAGCGAGCTCGGCTCGAAACGAGCGCGACGCCGCCGAGCGGCGCTGCCAAGAGGCCGCCGCGGCGCTGAAGCACGCGACGGAACAGTCCGCCGCCGCCGAAGCCGAGCTCGGGCGCCTGAGGTCCGGCATCGGCCGCTTGCTGCGAATGCCTCCTTCGATTCTGCGATCTTGATCGCGCGATCGCAGATTTGAAGGCCGGGGAGGCTGCGGAGGACGTCATCGAAGCGGCCGAAAACCGCCGCCGTCGCTACCGATGCTGCCCGTTCGAGCTCTTCGGTATCGGAGAGAGGGCTGACAGGGCAGCAGTGACGAAGGCGTACCGCCGCCTAGCTTCGTGGTGGCACCCGGATAAACCCGGGGGAGATGCGGCGATGATGGTGCTCATCAACGCAGCAAAAGACTACTTGTCGTAGCCGCATCGAAAAGGAATTACCTACCCTGGGTATGCCCACTGTCGTTCTTTGCACCGCCGGTCTCCTTTTCGTTGCGACGCGGATCAAAAGTGATTATACTGATCACCTCTGTCCGCCCCGGAAACGCCGCCGCCGCCGGCCCCGGCGCCACCTTCGCCGCCGCCGGCCTGCTCCAAACGGAAGCCGGGCGAGGCGGGCGGCGAGGCGCGCAAGAGAGTGCGTCTCGCAGAGCCGCCGCCGGCCCCGGCGACGCCGCTGCCGCCGCTGCAGGTCGAGGCGCCACCTCCGCCGCCGGCCCCGGCGACGCCGCCGCCGCAGGCGGAGCTGCGGGTTTGAGACCATTTCTGGTCTCTTTCTGCAAGATGCGCATACCCGGCACTTTGCCGGGGAACTTGCGTCGTCCGTCGCTGCGCTGGTCCGCATGTTGCAGGAGGTCCGAGCGGCGCCCTTCTTGCAACGTGTGGATCGCATCTGGTCGCTAGCGTACACTGTGCTGGGGAAGCTTGCACAGTGCGCGCAGCTGCGAACGGAGTTGCTCGTCTTGCCCTGCTCGGTGCTGGCGTCCTCGCCATCCGTCCTGAGTGCTTCTGGGATGCTTTCTGCATCCCAATCACACAGGGGATGCATTCGGAAAAGGTCGCAGCCTTTGTGAGCATGCTCAGCGAGCAAGCGGCCACGTTTGTCAAGAACCCGCCCATTGACGTCAAGAAGGCAGACCTCGCCAGCTTCGTTAAGGCGGCCTTGACCTTTTGGACGCGGATACTTGCCATGACTGTTCCGCCCAGCTGCCGTGCGGCGGCTTCACGGGATTCGGGATTGACGAGGGCCCACAGGGTGCGGCCTTGAAGTCGTTGATCGCAGGTCGGGCTCACGGTGAGCTCGTCGGCGAGCTGGAGCATCGCCCGGCGCCCCCCCTCACACCCCTGCCCTCAATGTTGGCACCTTATGTGGTGTGCTTTGTTTTCCTTTGTTGTGTTACCGTCGATCCCGAGGGACGAACAGTTTGGTGTCTTCCGACCCTGGTTACAAATAAGTACGTGCGCTCGGCTAAAGGCCGGCGCGGGGCGAGACTGGAGGCAGCAGTTAAAGTTCGGGAAACTGTAAAGTTCGGGCGATGCTAAGTTCGGGCGATGCTAAGTTTGGGGTGATGCAAATTTCTGGTGAACGAAGCAGAGTTCGGGCGCAGCTGAGTTCGGGCGAAGCAAAGTACCAGTGAACCAAAGTTCGGGCGAAGCTAAGTTCTGGTTCTGGTGATGCTGACTGAGCTGAGTTCGGCCGCCAGTAGGCCGTGTGTTGTCCGCGGTGTCAGCTTGGGACGAAGGCGGAGTCGGTGGCGCGTTGCGTCCCAGCTTGGCTTGATGCATCTCTTGTTGGTGCTGGCTCTGGTCGAGGTTCTGGCTCTGGCTCTGGCTCGTTTGACGGAGAGCACGCCGAAGCAAAGATTATCGACTACTTGGTAGGAGGGTAAGGATTTCAACTACATAGGGGCGAACGCTCAGACCTTGCCGGGCGAAGCTAAGTTCTGGTTCTGGTGATGCTGACTGAGCTGAGTTCGGCGTGTGGTAGCAAGTTTAGCCTGTGATGGCAAGTTCGGCGCCAGTACCCGGGGGGGAGACGTATGTAACCAGCAGAATCCGACTGAAAAACAGTGTAACCTCGGCGCTGCTAAAAATAGCGCGACACCGCGAGTCCGCGACAGCAAACAACTTGCAGCGTGCCGTGGCCGCCTGCTTGGATCAGATCCCTCGCGCGAGCTTTCTCGACCTTACTTCGACTTACCGGCTTGGCGGCCAATTGGCGACCACTGGAGGGACCGCTGCGGGGGCGACTGCAGGTCACTGCCTACTACTGGAGGACCACGTGGCAGTCCCGTCTTTTCGGCCGCCATGCTTTGCTGGCTTCGGCTGTCACTAACCTGCGCACCTGACCGTCAACACGGAAAAGCTCTAGAAAGCAAAAGACTTCTTTGAAAAAGTGAAACGTCCGATACGTCTCGCAGATCCAGAACCCCGGCAACGTCACCTGCACGGGTGGTGCCATGTTGAAAACGTGAAAACAGGGGAAAAGGGGTCGCAAAAAGCTCTATAAATAAATCGGTGAGAAGAAGAAGAAGGAACCTCGAAACAGTCTAGAAGGCATGAGAGATGAGAGGGGGGAACCATTAGTCACGGTCACCCCAGGATGGATCTGGCAGGTGGACAGTGCCACCTCCCCTTTGCACATACTGTACGGGGGAAAAGCCTGCTACACGGGAGCCAAGCACCACGTATCTGCATGAGCTTACGGGTCGGTCAGGTGACTACCGACTTCCCGAACGTTGGCATCAGTCGCGTGGGGTATTGGGGCTTAGGCAGAGCGGACGGGTTTAAGGCACGACCATAACTAGTGCGGTTGCCCTCTGCGCTCTTGTCCCCGAGCAAACTTCCTCTCTTTTCTTCCACAGTACGCTCACATTCATCACTTTAATGCCGGCAACCACGTTGGCAGGGAAGTATACAGGGGATAGAATCCGGTCAGGCTGATAGGGGTTTGAAAGTCCGGTCAGTCTCGGCTCGCACCGGTGTTGAGAGTCGTGTGCTCAGGTCGAGGGCTCAGAAGGCCGTAACCGTTCAGCAAGAAATTACCCATCGTGTAGTTGGATTGTTGCTCTTCCTCTACTAGCCTCCTTCGAAATAAGCACCAGGCGGCACTCCGAGGGTGTTGATCCTGACCGAAGCTGATCTGTCCGAATTCGGAGCTCCTGTATGACGTCCTGCACACGTTTGTTACCGCGAACATTTCTGGAGTTGGGGCTTGCACTGATAAACGAAGGAACGGACGATTATCTTAACTGGCCAAAGTGCTGCAAATGGTATATACCGTAAGCAGAAAAAAGTTGGACCGGAAATGAGGAGGAAATATGTCGGACCGGACAAATGTTGGACCATTTTGTGTCCGGTCCAACATATTGCCGCCCTGGCACGTTTCGGGGTCGGGCCGAGGGCATGCATGAGTTTTATTTCCCTTCTGTGGCCCGCTAGCAGCGTCGGACCTCGCTTCGTCGTGCCCGCACGAGGGGAGAAACTTGGAGATACAGAGAAAGAAGAAAAAACAGAGGGTTGGATGGAGAGGACGCAGGCGTGCGTCGGGGCCCGTGAGGAAGCACCGGCCACCTTGCAAGATGCATCCAGCTGCATCACCTGACTGCTGCGTTCTGCTTCGGCGGCACCAGGTCGGTTACTTATGTTACCTTTTAAGAAGGCCGCGAGAGTCGGCTGAGCCGGGAGCTACCGGAGAAGGTGTGTATGTGCTCAGGTATTACAACCTGGTTCGATTGCGGGATAATAAAACCTCGGGGATAAAAGACTGCGTGTTTTTCCCGTTCAAGTAAAAAACATCCTTTGACAAGTGGGGAGTCAAGCGCGAGAAGCACTTGAACAAGCCGCGGCGGGGAACAACGACAGGTGACAAAGAAGCAGGCGTTGGCGATCAAAGCCGAAGTGCGCGAACTAGTTAGTGCAGGGTCGACATGACAACTCGGACTCCGCCACTTCTGGTCACAGATTTAGGGTGCTCTGACTTTTTTTTTTGTTTCTGGTCCCGCGTGCGTACAGATTTCTGAGAATTGCCAGAAAAAAAGATAATCCAAGAAAAAGATAATTTGCACAACAAGTGACCACAACGTTACAAACTGGTCGGTTCGCCTCTGTCTCGTCGTGCTGTGGAAGGGTTCTAAAGCACGCGCTCTCAGTGTGTTCAGAACAGGACCAGGCCACAGCTACAGAGAACGCTGTGAACGCTGTATGAACGCTCTGGAGGCTATCAAAGCCCGTCTTGGGACCGCTCAATACAGCAGACAACCCGTAGTTGTATTAAATGAGGATACCGCAACCGAGCAGGCATCTCTTCTTGCGTACGTCCAGGAGAAGTTTGGTATCAGCAGTCCTATGGTGAGCAAGGAAGAAGCAGAAGGCAGCAACAGGGTCATGGAACTCTGGAAGGCCCACGGTGGAGCAAATTCATCCCCGCACCTTTTCAACCTGCGGAGCTGCGAGGATACAAGCTGTCCTCTCATTGTCGACAAAGCCGACCTCCTCGAGTGTCCAACACTTGCATTGCTGAGGAAGATTTGAGGGGGTGTTTGACAAAGCTGACATCGGTCACGAGGACACCTTCGGACCGTCGCCCGCTGCACCGAGGCGCACCAATCGGCCTTCATCAAGATACAGAATCTGCACCAGCCTATTAAGTGCCCAATGTGCACCAGATTTCGCGGAATCTTCCGGGCAAGTGTATCCCAAGCCAAGCTTAGGGAGACAATGCTAGTGAGATCAAGCTGTCATCCGTGTTTGCCACCAAGGGAGGGATGTCGTGTACTGCCCATGTCGAGTGGACCTTGAACCTGACGACTCTCTACAACTGAAGTGTAGTACGTTTCAAAAGATCTGTGATCTGTGTCGACAACGTGGACTGCACCCTGCGAAACTGTTGATCAACGAGTCTGTGCTCAGAAACCGCCGTCCCGCCACATCGCTGTCTCAGAGTCAACCACGACAGATGCGACGCCTTAATGAAGCAGAGGCTCAGAGAAAACCGACTTTATATGCCCTAGTTTTTTTGGGCTATTTATTTTTCTTTTGCGTGCGTGCATACAGATTTTTTGGAGAGGCGGGGACCAGAAACAAAAAAAAAAGTCAGAGCACCCTAAGCGATTTTTAGCGTTATTACGATTTTTGCCCTAAAAATTTTTTTTTGGCATACAGGTGTCTGCCGAATAAGTACAACTATTCGCCCCCCCCCTTTAAAAACAAAGAAGGAAAAAAAAAAGGCTGAGAAGAAACTAGGGGGAAAAAAAAGACAGGCGCTTCGGTTTATTTGTGCGTGCCGGTTGATCGTTTTCCCACTTGTATTGTCCCTGTGTATATTCAGGTAAGGAATTCTGATATCGACTACCAAAACACGCTGCCTGCGTCTTTTTAGCCTGCACAATACAGGCAACCCGCAAGATTGTTAGTGCTAAAACCGTACACCGCGAGAGTAGGAGAAAGTAGAAAGGGAAACTAGAGTTTTCGTTGACCGCACTACCCTGAGCCCAAATCCTGGACGTGGTTTCAGGTGGCAAATTTGGCAAATGATCATGATCAGAAGGTCCTACTTGAGCGGTTCAGTTTCCTCACACATTGCATGTGGCTAAAAAAAAAAGCTGAGAAGAAACTACGGAGGGCTAGGAGCGCATGTTTGGTTGGTTGGGAAGGGGCGAGTAGAGTCAAATCTGTGACTCAGCTGTGTGTTTTGAAGGCGAGGTGAGAGATTGCACAAATCGGCCGCACAGTAAACTCAACTCCCCCAAAAGGTGCTGGAGTACACCGTGCAGGCCTCGGAATCCACCCAAAGAAAGAGTTTTGCGCTCAAAAGTCACACCCGCAAGATTCACCAACAAAGTTCGCCCAGCAATTCACTGGCGCATGCATTACCGTTATTGGATTAATGTTGGACTGGAAGAAAGCTGGAAGATGTGGTTAGCGATAACGTGTGACATTTGAGAGCTGCGACATTTCTGAGCTGCAAAATTGCTCGGGCGCAACCTTCGGCAGAGAAGACCACGTTTTGGTCAAACCGGTTGGACGCGCCAGAAGATGCCCACGTCTCGTTCATCACTTTAATGCCGGCAACCACGTTGGCAGGGAAGTATACAGGGGATAGAATCCGGTCAGGCTGATAGGGGTTTGAAAGTCCGGTCAGTCTCGGCTCGCACCGGTGTTGAGAGTCGTGTGCTCAGGTCGAGGGCTCAGAAGGCCGTAACCGTTCAGCAAGAAATTACCCATCGTGTAGTTGGATTGTTGCTCTTCCTCTACTAGCCTCCTTCGAAATAAGCACCAGGCGGCACTCCGAGGGTGTTGATCCTGACCGAAGCTGATCTGTCCGAATTCGGAGCTCCTGTATGACGTCCTGCACACGTTTGTTACCGCGAACATTTCTGGAGTTGGGGCTTGCACTGATAAACGAAGGAACGGACGATTATCTTAACTGGCCAAAGTGCTGCAAATGGTATATACCGTAAGCAGAAAAAAGTTGGACCGGAAATGAGGAGGAAATATGTCGGACCGGACAAATGTTGGACCATTTTGTGTCCGGTCCAACATATTGCCGCCCTGGCACGTTTCGGGGTCGGGCCGAGGGCATGCATGAGTTTTATTTCCCTTCTGTGGCCCGCTAGCAGCGTCGGACCTCGCTTCGTCGTGCCCGCACGAGGGGAGAAACTTGGAGATACAGAGAAAGAAGAAAAAACAGAGGGTTGGATGGAGAGGACGCAGGCGTGCGTCGGGGCCCGTGAGGAAGCACCGGCCACCTTGCAAGATGCATCCAGCTGCATCACCTGACTGCTGCGTTCTGCTTCGGCGGCACCAGGTCGGTTACTTATGTTACCTTTTAAGAAGGCCGCGAGAGTCGGCTGAGCCGGGAGCTACCGGAGAAGGTGTGTATGTGCTCAGGTATTACAACCTGGTTCGATTGCGGGATAATAAAACCTCGGGGATAAAAGACTGCGTGTTTTTCCCGTTCAAGTAAAAAACATCCTTTGACAAGTGGGGAGTCAAGCGCGAGAAGCACTTGAACAAGCCGCGGCGGGGAACAACGACAGGTGACAAAGAAGCAGGCGTTGGCGATCAAAGCCGAAGTGCGCGAACTAGTTAGTGCAGGGTCGACATGACAACTCGGACTCCGCCACTTCTGGTCACAGATTTAGGGTGCTCTGACTTTTTTTTTTGTTTCTGGTCCCGCGTGCGTACAGATTTCTGAGAATTGCCAGAAAAAAAGATAATCCAAGAAAAAGATAATTTGCACAACAAGTGACCACAACGTTACAAACTGGTCGGTTCGCCTCTGTCTCGTCGTGCTGTGGAAGGGTTCTAAAGCACGCGCTCTCAGTGTGTTCAGAACAGGACCAGGCCACAGCTACAGAGAACGCTGTGAACGCTGTATGAACGCTCTGGAGGCTATCAAAGCCCGTCTTGGGACCGCTCAATACAGCAGACAACCCGTAGTTGTATTAAATGAGGATACCGCAACCGAGCAGGCATCTCTTCTTGCGTACGTCCAGGAGAAGTTTGGTATCAGCAGTCCTATGGTGAGCAAGGAAGAAGCAGAAGGCAGCAACAGGGTCATGGAACTCTGGAAGGCCCACGGTGGAGCAAATTCATCCCCGCACCTTTTCAACCTGCGGAGCTGCGAGGATACAAGCTGTCCTCTCATTGTCGACAAAGCCGACCTCCTCGAGTGTCCAACACTTGCATTGCTGAGGAAGATTTGAGGGGGTGTTTGACAAAGCTGACATCGGTCACGAGGACACCTTCGGACCGTCGCCCGCTGCACCGAGGCGCACCAATCGGCCTTCATCAAGATACAGAATCTGCACCAGCCTATTAAGTGCCCAATGTGCACCAGATTTCGCGGAATCTTCCGGGCAAGTGTATCCCAAGCCAAGCTTAGGGAGACAATGCTAGTGAGATCAAGCTGTCATCCGTGTTTGCCACCAAGGGAGGGATGTCGTGTACTGCCCATGTCGAGTGGACCTTGAACCTGACGACTCTCTACAACTGAAGTGTAGTACGTTTCAAAAGATCTGTGATCTGTGTCGACAACGTGGACTGCACCCTGCGAAACTGTTGATCAACGAGTCTGTGCTCAGAAACCGCCGTCCCGCCACATCGCTGTCTCAGAGTCAACCACGACAGATGCGACGCCTTAATGAAGCAGAGGCTCAGAGAAAACCGACTTTATATGCCCTAGTTTTTTTGGGCTATTTATTTTTCTTTTGCGTGCGTGCATACAGATTTTTTGGAGAGGCGGGGACCAGAAACAAAAAAAAAAGTCAGAGCACCCTAAGCGATTTTTAGCGTTATTACGATTTTTGCCCTAAAAATTTTTTTTTGGCATACAGGTGTCTGCCGAATAAGTACAACTATTCGCCCCCCCCCTTTAAAAACAAAGAAGGAAAAAAAAAAGGCTGAGAAGAAACTAGGGGGAAAAAAAAGACAGGCGCTTCGGTTTGTTTGTGCGTGCCGGTTGATCGTTTTCCCACTTGTATTGTCCCTGTGTATATTCAGGTAAGGAATTCTGATATCGACTACCAAAACACGCTGCCTGCGTCTTTTTAGCCTGCACAATACAGGCAACCCGCAAGATTGTTAGTGCTAAAACCGTACACCGCGAGAGTAGGAGAAAGTAGAAAGGGAAACTAGAGTTTTCGTTGACCGCACTACCCTGAGCCCAAATCCTGGACGTGGTTTCAGGTGGCAAATTTGGCAAATGATCATGATCAGAAGGTCCTACTTGAGCGGTTCAGTTTCCTCACACATTGCATGTGGCTAAAAAAAAAAGCTGAGAAGAAACTACGGAGGGCTAGGAGCGCATGTTTGGTTGGTTGGGAAGGGGCGAGTAGAGTCAAATCTGTGACTCAGCTGTGTGTTTTGAAGGCGAGGTGAGAGATTGCACAAATCGGCCGCACAGTAAACTCAACTCCCCCAAAAGGTGCTGGAGTACACCGTGCAGGCCTCGGAATCCACCCAAAGAAAGAGTTTTGCGCTCAAAAGTCACACCCGCAAGATTCACCAACAAAGTTCGCCCAGCAATTCACTGGCGCATGCATTACCGTTATTGGATTAATGTTGGACTGGAAGAAAGCTGGAAGATGTGGTTAGCGATAACGTGTGACATTTGAGAGCTGCGACATTTCTGAGCTGCAAAATTGCTCGGGCGCAACCTTCGGCAGAGAAGACCACGTTTTGGTCAAACCGGTTGGACGCGCCAGAAGATGCCCACGTCTCGTTCATCACTTTAATGCCGGCAACCACGTTGGCAGGGAAGTATACAGGGGATAGAATCCGGTCAGGCTGATAGGGGTTTGAAAGTCCGGTCAGTCTCGGCTCGCACCGGTGTTGAGAGTCGTGTGCTCAGGTCGAGGGCTCAGAAGGCCGTAACCGTTCAGCAAGAAATTACCCATCGTGTAGTTGGATTGTTGCTCTTCCTCTACTAGCCTCCTTCGAAATAAGCACCAGGCGGCACTCCGAGGGTGTTGATCCTGACCGAAGCTGATCTGTCCGAATTCGGAGCTCCTGTATGACGTCCTGCACACGTTTGTTACCGCGAACATTTCTGGAGTTGGGGCTTGCACTGATAAACGAAGGAACGGACGATTATCTTAACTGGCCAAAGTGCTGCAAATGGTATATACCGTAAGCAGAAAAAAGTTGGACCGGAAATGAGGAGGAAATATGTCGGACCGGACAAATGTTGGACCATTTTGTGTCCGGTCCAACATATTGCCGCCCTGGCACGTTTCGGGGTCGGGCCGAGGGCATGCATGAGTTTTATTTCCCTTCTGTGGCCCGCTAGCAGCGTCGGACCTCGCTTCGTCGTGCCCGCACGAGGGGAGAAACTTGGAGATACAGAGAAAGAAGAAAAAACAGAGGGTTGGATGGAGAGGACGCAGGCGTGCGTCGGGGCCCGTGAGGAAGCACCGGCCACCTTGCAAGATGCATCCAGCTGCATCACCTGACTGCTGCGTTCTGCTTCGGCGGCACCAGGTCGGTTACTTATGTTACCTTTTAAGAAGGCCGCGAGAGTCGGCTGAGCCGGGAGCTACCGGAGAAGGTGTGTATGTGCTCAGGTATTACAACCTGGTTCGATTGCGGGATAATAAAACCTCGGGGATAAAAGACTGCGTGTTTTTCCCGTTCAAGTAAAAAACATCCTTTGACAAGTGGGGAGTCAAGCGCGAGAAGCACTTGAACAAGCCGCGGCGGGAAACAACGACAGGTGACAAAGAAGCAGGCGTTGGCGATCAAAGCCGAAGTGCGCGAACTAGTTAGTGCAGGGTCGACATGACAACTCGGACTCCGCCACTTCTGGTCACAGATTTAGGGTGCTCTGACTTTTTTTTTTGTTTCTGGTCCCGCGTGCGTACAGATTTCTGAGAATTGCCAGAAAAAAAGATAATCCAAGAAAAAGATAATTTGCACAACAAGTGACCACAACGTTACAAACTGGTCGGTTCGCCTCTGTCTCGTCGTGCTGTGGAAGGGTTCTAAAGCACGCGCTCTCAGTGTGTTCAGAACAGGACCAGGCCACAGCTACAGAGAACGCTGTGAACGCTGTATGAACGCTCTGGAGGCTATCAAAGCCCGTCTTGGGACCGCTCAATACAGCAGACAACCCGTAGTTGTATTAAATGAGGATACCGCAACCGAGCAGGCATCTCTTCTTGCGTACGTCCAGGAGAAGTTTGGTATCAGCAGTCCTATGGTGAGCAAGGAAGAAGCAGAAGGCAGCAACAGGGTCATGGAACTCTGGAAGGCCCACGGTGGAGCAAATTCATCCCCGCACCTTTTCAACCTGCGGAGCTGCGAGGATACAAGCTGTCCTCTCATTGTCGACAAAGCCGACCTCCTCGAGTGTCCAACACTTGCATTGCTGAGGAAGATTTGAGGGGGTGTTTGACAAAGCTGACATCGGTCACGAGGACACCTTCGGACCGTCGCCCGCTGCACCGAGGCGCACCAATCGGCCTTCATCAAGATACAGAATCTGCACCAGCCTATTAAGTGCCCAATGTGCACCAGATTTCGCGGAATCTTCCGGGCAAGTGTATCCCAAGCCAAGCTTAGGGAGACAATGCTAGTGAGATCAAGCTGTCATCCGTGTTTGCCACCAAGGGAGGGATGTCGTGTACTGCCCATGTCGAGTGGACCTTGAACCTGACGACTCTCTACAACTGAAGTGTAGTACGTTTCAAAAGATCTGTGATCTGTGTCGACAACGTGGACTGCACCCTGCGAAACTGTTGATCAACGAGTCTGTGCTCAGAAACCGCCGTCCCGCCACATCGCTGTCTCAGAGTCAACCACGACAGATGCGACGCCTTAATGAAGCAGAGGCTCAGAGAAAACCGACTTTATATGCCCTAGTTTTTTTGGGCTATTTATTTTTCTTTTGCGTGCGTGCATACAGATTTTTTGGAGAGGCGGGGACCAGAAACAAAAAAAAAAGTCAGAGCACCCTAAGCGATTTTTAGCGTTATTACGATTTTTGCCCTAAAAATTTTTTTTTGGCATACAGGTGTCTGCCGAATAAGTACAACTATTCGCCCCCCCCCTTTAAAAACAAAGAAGGAAAAAAAAAAGGCTGAGAAGAAACTAGGGGGAAAAAAAAGACAGGCGCTTCGGTTTATTTGTGCGTGCCGGTTGATCGTTTTCCCACTTGTATTGTCCCTGTGTATATTCAGGTAAGGAATTCTGATATCGACTACCAAAACACGCTGCCTGCGTCTTTTTAGCCTGCACAATACAGGCAACCCGCAAGATTGTTAGTGCTAAAACCGTACACCGCGAGAGTAGGAGAAAGTAGAAAGGGAAACTAGAGTTTTCGTTGACCGCACTACCCTGAGCCCAAATCCTGGACGTGGTTTCAGGTGGCAAATTTGGCAAATGATCATGATCAGAAGGTCCTACTTGAGCGGTTCAGTTTCCTCACACATTGCATGTGGCTAAAAAAAAAAGCTGAGAAGAAACTACGGAGGGCTAGGAGCGCATGTTTGGTTGGTTGGGAAGGGGCGAGTAGAGTCAAATCTGTGACTCAGCTGTGTGTTTTGAAGGCGAGGTGAGAGATTGCACAAATCGGCCGCACAGTAAACTCAACTCCCCCAAAAGGTGCTGGAGTACACCGTGCAGGCCTCGGAATCCACCCAAAGAAAGAGTTTTGCGCTCAAAAGTCACACCCGCAAGATTCACCAACAAAGTTCGCCCAGCAATTCACTGGCGCATGCATTACCGTTATTGGATTAATGTTGGACTGGAAGAAAGCTGGAAGATGTGGTTAGCGATAACGTGTGACATTTGAGAGCTGCGACATTTCTGAGCTGCAAAATTGCTCGGGCGCAACCTTCGGCAGAGAAGACCACGTTTTGGTCAAACCGGTTGGACGCGCCAGAAGATGCCCACGTCTCGTTCATCACTTTAATGCCGGCAACCACGTTGGCAGGGAAGTATACAGGGGATAGAATCCGGTCAGGCTGATAGGGGTTTGAAAGTCCGGTCAGTCTCGGCTCGCACCGGTGTTGAGAGTCGTGTGCTCAGGTCGAGGGCTCAGAAGGCCGTAACCGTTCAGCAAGAAATTACCCATCGTGTAGTTGGATTGTTGCTCTTCCTCTACTAGCCTCCTTCGAAATAAGCACCAGGCGGCACTCCGAGGGTGTTGATCCTGACCGAAGCTGATCTGTCCGAATTCGGAGCTCCTGTATGACGTCCTGCACACGTTTGTTACCGCGAACATTTCTGGAGTTGGGGCTTGCACTGATAAACGAAGGAACGGACGATTATCTTAACTGGCCAAAGTGCTGCAAATGGTATATACCGTAAGCAGAAAAAAGTTGGACCGGAAATGAGGAGGAAATATGTCGGACCGGACAAATGTTGGACCATTTTGTGTCCGGTCCAACATATTGCCGCCCTGGCACGTTTCGGGGTCGGGCCGAGGGCATGCATGAGTTTTATTTCCCTTCTGTGGCCCGCTAGCAGCGTCGGACCTCGCTTCG
>JAPJBO010001489.1:0-42499 GCA_030068145.1 Diplonema papillatum | reverse complement strand
GGCTTGAGATCCGCCGTGCCGCGTGCATGGCGTGAAGCTCGCCTGGTTGAGATCCGTCTGGCCTGATCACTGACGTGTAGGCTCCCTGAGGTTGAGATCCGCCGTGCCGCGTGCACGGCGTGAAGCTCGCCTGGTTGAGATCCGTCTACCCTGATCACCGACGTGTAGGCTCGCTTTGGTTGAGATCCGCCGTGCCGCGTGCACGGCGTGAAGCTCGCCTGGTTGAGATCCGTCTGGCCTGGTCACTGACGTGTAGGCTCCCTGTGGTTGAGATCCGCCGTGCCGCGTGCACGGCGTGAAGCTCGCCTCGTCTACCCTGATCACTGACGTGTAGGCTCCCTGTGGTTGAGATCCGCCGTGCCGCAGGCGCGGCGTGAAGCTCGCCCGGTTGAGATCCGTCTGGCCCGATCGCTGACGTGTGGGACTCACTTTGGTCGAGGTCCGCCGTGCCGCGTGCACGGCGTGAAGCTTGTCTGGCTGTGATCCGTCTGGCGCACCGCGGACGCGTAAGATCGCCCAGGTCGATTGACGCGGTCAGTCGCGAACGCGTGTGCTTGTTTCATCTGGGGGCTGGGATGGCCTCAATCTCTCGTCTTCAGCTCGAAACGGGAGGCAAAGGGGGGAAAGATAACATGACGCTCGCTCAGCTTTGGGATGCACGTATCGAGGCGGGCCTGATGCATCCGGAGGACGCCCCGCGTGGGCCTTTCAAGCTGCTCGGGGGATGGGACGATGACGCTTCGCCCCTGAAGTTTGCGGCAGTTCGCGACGTGGTGGTGGACGAGAAGCAGCGGTCGCTGCTGCCTGTCGTGATGTTCGAGGCTTGGGCGGCGGGTCTCGACGAGACGCCCGCCGAGTACAAGAGGGTAGTGAAGTTGCTTTCCGATTTGGCGATGTCGTCGCTTCTGGAGTGCGCTGTGGTCGACGGCGTTGGCGACCTTCCGGCGGGTATGTCCCCGCGTTTCAGGACGGCAGCCAAGAAGTGGTACCGCTGCAGCGAGGAGCGCAAGGAGGCGCAGATGGCCAGGCGGGACGACGAGAGGGCGGCCCGGTCGAAGGACCTTCCGGCGAAGGTTCTTGACGTGGACGCCCAGCTGGCCCTTTTCGGGCTGGGCTTGCTGCCCAGGAACCTGGTGCCGTCTCACCAGGAGCTTAACAGCTTCCAGAGGAAGGTGGAGAGGTTGCAGGACCTCTCCATGCCTTGGGTGGATGTTGAGTCGCCTCCGTCGGCTGCGAAGTCTTGTGGCTTCGAGCACACGGCGAGGGCGGTTCAGAGGGTTATGGTGACTGCCGCCCTGACCGGTGCGTTCGGCGGCGTCCCGTACCCGATCATCATTGGATACCCAGCACTGCTAACGGACCTAGCGTGCAATTTCGGGCCGGACCTGGCCCGTGAATACGACTCTCGGACGAGGCGCCTCTTCGCGAGCGTGAGGAGGGGGTTGCCGGGCACGGCGACACTAGGGGCGGCATGTGACCGCCTGCTCAGGCTGGACACCGACGTCCTCGGGGAGCTCCAGCTCACGCTTGTCGTGGCGTCGACAGTTTCGGCGCCTTTTCCCGCCGGCCGGCCCCAGTTCGGGAGTAGGACCCAGAAGAGGCGCAGGGGTCCTGACGGCGGGCCGGCGGGGAAGAGGTCCCGGGACAGCTACAAGCCCACGGTGACCCCGAGAGAAGCAGGAGGCGGAAAATGAAATGCGGGCGGCGAGGCGCTGCCGCCCGAGCTCCCCGATTCCCCTCCCGTACCCCAGCCCCCAGCTTCCCCGCCAGCGTATCAAGCTGGCGGGCATCATCATGACTATATCAGACTCCATCAAAGTAGGGAGGAAAGGGGAGGGTCGGCGCTCAGACGCGACCCCGCTGGCGGCCTGCAGGACGTGCAGGGCAAGTACGCGTTTTTGGAAGGAGCTCTGGGGGCGCTGCCGGAGGTCAAGGACATGCCTCAAGTGGATGAGGAACTCCGGGAGGCGATCGACTCCAGTGCCCTGTCCCCGGTGTTAGAGGCTCAGCGCCGGCGCAGAGCGTTTTTGGACCGCTGGCGAAGCAGGGCCGGAGAGCTCGTGTACAACGAAGGGGATGCCTGCCACGTGGCCCTTCTCGGCGAAATGCTTGCTGAGCTGCGTATCGCCGAGCCTGACAGCCTGTTGGCGAATCTCAAGGAGGGTTGCCCGATGGCCGGCCCGGTGGGATACGCGTCCCTGTATAGCCCGAGCCTGGGGGACCCGGAATTGTCGGTAGAAGAACTGATTCGGCGCCAGCCCGACGTGCTGGCGAGGGTCAGGCGGGCCGTTAGGGGTGAGTCGGTCGCCAACAAGGGAGCCATCTGGGCGTCAGTGCAGAAAGAGGTGGACAGGGGCTTCATGGTCGAGCTAGTGGAGCCTCCGACGAATGCGGTTTTTCTGCGGCGTTTTATGGTTTCCCAGCTGAAAGCGGATCAGAAGGGGTGGCAGACGAAGCTCCGCGCGTGCGATGACGGGCGCATGGCCCTGGTCAACAAGGCGGTCCACATGACGACGAGGGTCAGGCTGGACACCGTCGACGTTTTCGTGGAGGTGGCGCGGCAACTGGCTCAACAGGCTTCTGGTAAGTATGCCGGGACAGCCTTCTACTCCGTGGGTCTGGACCATCGGGACGCCTACAGGCAGATGAAGGCGCAGAACGATGTCATCTGCAGGTGTGTGGTGGCAGAGGGCCCGGACGGACTATTGAGATTTTTCAGACTCGACCGTCTGTCGTTTGGCGAGGCGGCGAGCGTTGTTCACTATAACGCCTTCGCGAAGATCCTCGCCCGTGTCGTCCGTAGCGGCCTGTCGCTGCCGCTTTTACAATATTACGACGACTTCGCCTGTCCGTGCCGGCTGGAGGACGACCTGGTGCTCGCTGACATCTTAGAGCTGCTGGGAGGCATTTTGCGCACCTCGTTCAACGACGAAAAGACCACACAGGGTAGCAGTTTTCGGCATCTGGGCTTGATCTTCTTGATTGACGGGGACGGTGTGCACGTCTCCCTGTCGGAACCGCGGAAGGAGAAATTAGTGTTCGTTCTGAAGGGCGTTCTCGCCCGTGATTCTCTGGCACCGGGCGAGGCAGCGTCGCTGGCCGGGAAATTAGGGTTCGCTTCGTCCTCCCTGTTTGGCAAGGTGGGCAGGGTGCCTCTCCAGCCTCTATTCAGGCGGGCCAACGCGTCATCCACGTACCGGGACTTCAAGCTGGGTCGCGAGCTTCGCGTATCGCTCCAGTGGTGGGTCGACGTTCTGAGGAGTGAAGTTCGGGTCTTTCAAAAGTCGATTCCTCTCCACCCGGTGAGTCCGGACACGGGGACCAGGTGCGTCCTGTTCACGGATGCCTGCCCGAGGGGGCTGGGCGCCGTCCTCGTCGTTCTTATGGAAGGCGTGGTGTCGTCTGTCGAGTACTACTCTTGCCCGGTTCCTGCCAGGGCGGTCGGGCTGCCGATTCACGCGCTGGAGTTCGCGGCAGTGTCGGTGGCATTCGGTCTGTGGTTTAAGGAGATGGCGGGCGTGCAAGTTTCCGTCTGGGTCGACAACAACGTCGTTCTGGCAAGCCTTGTCCAGGGTCAGTCCAGAGCCAGGATGTTGCTCGCCCCCGTCCACAGGTTATGGCAGGATATCGCCAGGGCGAAGGCTCGCGTGTGGTTTGAGAGAGTTTCGAGCGAGATGAACATCGCGGACCTTCCGAGTCGCCTCGCCCACTCCTGGGCCAGTGTTCCGTTCCTTGGGAGGTGGCCGGTCAGGCGAGTGCCGGGCCCTCTCACGATCGACGAGGCGGTGGCGGATCTCTTGGTCCCGGGTACCCTCCAGTGCACTTCCGTGCCGTAGGCTGCTGAATCTTGTGCATCGATCTTTGGCTTCTCTTCTCTTTTGCGGCGGTCCATTGGGATAGGGCCATTGGGACAATCCCAGAGTCCCGCGAGGCGAATGCGAGCGGCCAGGCATCGTGAGCCGGCCCGCCGCAGCCAGTTGTGTTAGATTGATGCCAACTCAGGCCTTCGCCAGTTGAGCTGGAGTCTTGGCTGACTGATGCGGTAGCCAGGAGGACCGATCTCCCCAACTGAGGCAGCCGCCGGGCAGCCAACTTCGCCGGTCAGCTCGTTCCCAAGGTACCAGCAAGCCAGCTAAGGAGAGCTAACCGTGAATGATCCTTTGATTGGTGTGACATGAATTAAACGGATGTTAAATTGGCGGATGGAGAAGGAACAACGGCTCCGAGTGACTCTCTCCAAGGAGGCAATTTAATAGGTGTTTAATTCAGCTAATCCCGAGCAAAGCCCCGGCAGGAGCGCGGATCGCCACCAAACAGGATCAGTCATTTGTTTCTCCCGCCCACCCACCCGAAGAAATAATGACATGGGACGTTGCACGGTTAGACGGCATGAGAGGAGGGTTCACGGGCCCCGAATGGGAGGCTTTGGTGCACTCTCTCGCGGGGCTGCCCGAGGGCATGCCCCTGACGTCCTTCCGTGCGCTGCCGTGCTGGGCGCTTCCTGAGCCGCGGCCGGCCGAGGAAGTCTATGGACGTTTTCGCAGTATGGTGGCGGAGCTAGGAGCGGGGCCCCGTGAACGGGGTCCGGCCCCGAGCAGGGACGTCGTCGAGGACACACCGCCCCGGTCTCCGCCCGGTCAGTCGGCAAGGAGGCGGACCCCGCAGAGGGCAGCGCTTAAGAGGTCCCTCAGTCGGAACTCAGCCGAGGTGGCCCGCAGGGCCATGCGGGCCCGTTACACGACGGTGGGCTCAAGGGCCACGTACGACTCGAACACGGCCGGGTATGTGTCGTGGTGTCGAGGCATGGGCGTTGAGCCCTACCCGACCACGGTGGAGAGGCTGGAGGAGTTCGGAGGGCACCTGCTGCTGATGCGCGATGACGGGGCAGCTTATAGGGCGCCCCAGAATATCATAGCATCCGTGCTGGCGGAGAACAGGGCCGCGGAGTGCGTTCTCGATGACCCGCTGAATAGCGTGGGTAGGATGATGGCCGTTCTCGGGAAGGAGTCGCCGGAACCACAGCAGGCGGAGCCGCTGGGCGTGAAGGAGTTCAGGACGATCTTCGATGCTGTCCGGACCGCGGGCGACTACGGCGCTGCCCTGCAGATTTTGGGCGAGTTTTTCACGCTGCTCAGAACCTCGAGCATGCAGGCGATCCGGGCAGAAGACGTCACTCTGGAAAGAGGGAGGCTCAGGGTCGAGTGGCGCATGGCGAAGGGCAAGAGGGAATGTATGAGATTCCTGACGTTCGAGGCCGTAAATTTGGTGCCCCCGCTCACGCTCTCCGACCCGCCGGAGGGAGCACCGTCCTCCGTCCGCTTCTGCCCCGTCGAGGTGTTCACCCTCCTGAAGCACTTGGCCGGGTCAAGTCAGCTCCTGTGTCCCAACGCCGGGTACCGCTCATTCAGGGAGGCACTCTGCGGTACAAGGACAAGGCGGGGACTCTTCGCCGACATTAACGAAGTGTCGGCGGGAAGGAGGCCAGGGAGCAGGCTCCCGTATACGACGCACAGCGCCAGGGTCGGTGGTTGCTGCACTCTGCTGAAGGCGGGGATGGGGGTGATGCAGGTTTGCGAGCTGGGGGACTGGGCGTCGGAGGACATGGTGAGGTTGTACGGGGAGAAGCTCACGCGCGACCCGTATTGCGTGGAGGCGGTCAGGTTTTACAACCCGGTGAGCCTGGCTCACTGCTACGCTGCAACCTCATGAGTCGGTCCGCCTCGGAATTCGTATGGAGCTCCTCGCGCCCAACTCCCCCTATCTCCCCGCAGTGGATCAAGGTTAGTCTCCCTGGCTTGCTGAGCTTGACCGGCGGAGGGACAATCCCAGAGTCCCGCGAGGCGAATGCGAGCGGCCAGGCATCGTGAGCCGGCCCGCCGCAGCCAGTTGTGTTAGATTGATGCCAACTCAGGCCTTCGCCAGTTGAGCTGGAGTCTTGGCTGACTGATGCGGTAGCCAGGAGGACCGATCTCCCCAACTGAGGCAGCCGCCGGGCAGCCAACTTCGCCGGTCAGCTCGTTCCCAAGGTACCAGCAAGCCAGCTAAGGAGAGCTAACCGTGAATGATCCTTTGATTGGTGTGACATGAATTAAACGGATGTTAAATTGGCGGATGGAGAAGGAACAACGGCTCCGAGTGACTCTCTCCAAGGAGGCAATTTAACGTTATATAACGTTAGATAACGTTATATAACGTTATTATAACGTTATATAACGTTATTATAACGTTATTATAACGTTATATAACGTTATATAACGTTATAACGGTCAAATAACGTTATTTTTCGACCAAAAATGGCAAATAACGGTTTTATAACGGTCAATAACGGTTTTTCTGGATTTAGGGGGGGGGTAACAAATAACTCCGGGAATAACGTTATATAACGTTATATAACGTTATATAACGGCCATCTATGAAGCACTAGAATCTATCCAGAAGAAAAAGTCACAGTGTGCGCAGCTGTAGAACTTCTCGATGATGTGCAGCTTTTCACACCAATAAAAAAGTCTCTTTTTTTTGTATAAGCACCTGCTTTGTAGGAAATGCTTGAGGAGACTGCCAGTTGCAAAAGATCAAAGGAGGTAAATGTGCTGTAGCCCACACGAAACACAGGTGAATCTGGGTTTAGTGGCGGGCGTAAGCGTTCAACAAAAAAGGACCCACTTTGTAGTTGTATTGTTTTCTCCCCCGCTAGCCTCCTTCGAAATGAGCACAAGGCAGTCCCTCGAGTATTTTGAGCAGGCCGAGTTTGGGCCCTCTCTTCAGGTTGTTCTTCTTCGTTTTCACCTGGTATGTCTTGAGTTAGGGATCTCCATGTGTGAAGCACGGACGTGTAAACTGTGACAGTGACATGATCTTCAGTTTGGTGTTGGTTCGCTCATTGCACAGGCTTACATTTTTGGAACAAAATGCAATGTCTCAAAAAAATAATTAGGGCGGGCAGCGGCTTCACCAGCTTTGTGTCGCAAGACAACATTGGTCTCGATCGGTGTGCTGCAAATGAGCGGAAACATACTCGTTCGTCTCCAGAGCATCGGCTAGCTGCACGAGGTCCGCGTGGCCCATGTCGGACAGGAACTTGATGTTCTTGAGGTTTTCCATGTGGATTTCCCGCTTGCGGATCGCCGACCCCATGACCAGGTTCTGGTAGTCCTCCCGGCCCATCTTCCACGCCTCGGCCGCGTCGGTGGCGATCGTGATGGTCGCCGTGCACGGGTGGTCGTACATCAGCTCCAGCTCGCCGAACACCGCGTCTCCGTCGGCCGCCTTGGTCCACACCACAACCTCTTCTTCAGGGTTTTCGGGGTTTTCCTTCAGGACGTTGGCGGAGCCGGATGTTAAGATGTACAGCGAGTCACCCTCCACTTCTCGGACGCAAGGGGTGTCGCCCTTTTTGAAGGTGATCTTGTCCATGGCGTGGGCGCAGGTTTCGACGTCTTCAGAGGCGAGGTGCGAGAACAGGAGGTTGGCCTTCAGGAAGGTGACCAGCTTCGCGAGCTCGTCGGCGGACTTCGGGAAGGTCGGCGGCTTGTAGTTCTTCGCGTCCTCCATCGAGACGGCGGGGGCGGCGACCGTTTTGCGGTGCTTTTTGAGCCCGCCGAGCTTGAGCATGTCGTTGGCCTGCGTGTCCGTGATCGACGACTGCCGCCGGCCGGGCACGAACGGGTCCTCGGACTTCGCGAAGGAGAACGGGTCGTCGGCGGGGTCCTCGCCGCCGGTCGGGCGGTCGCCCGCTTCGGGCAGCGACACCGCCGGGCGCTTGCTGCCGGTGGCCGCCGGGTCGGGCGGCGGCACGGGCTGCCGCGGGCCGGCCTTCGCCGCGTTCTTGCCGCAGGCGCCGCTGATCATCTTGCAGAGGTCGGCGTCGATGTACGTGTCGTCGACGGCGACCGAGGTGATCAGCTCGTTCTTCGCGATCAGGTCCAGCAGCCTCCGCCCCGCCAAATTCGACAGCGGGTTGTCCGAAAGCGTCAGAGACGACAGGCTCGGGTGCCGGGACGCTACCTACGTTGTGGCAAAAAATGCACGGTGTAAGAGTGAAACTTCGCTTGAAACTCAGGGTTTTAGAATCTCCGGGTGACTTATGGCAACAGGGGAAGATGTCATTTAAGATCTGCGTGTACGAAAGGGTCGTGGTTACACGAGGTAAGAGTATCGGTGTGTACCTTTGCTGTCGATCGCTGGTGGCTCGCGTCACGAATGGCTGCTGACACGGCCAGAACAGCTGGGAGAAAAAGAAAAGCGGCCAGTCAGCCATGCAGTTACCCCGTGTGTGCTTTGTTCTTGATGGCAAGAACGCGTGATTTGTTCTCAAGGACAAAAGCACGCAAAAGAAACGACACGGGGCGTGAAGTCGTTTTCAGAACTCTGACGCTCGGGCACGTTGCTTTTTCGGTAAAGATCCTGCTCGTGAACAATGAACCAAACGACTCCTTGATTATCTGATGATAGTGAGTCAGTCATCTTGACCAGTCAGCCGAGAATTATTAGTGCGGCCCCAAGGAGGGGGGTAAGTTCAATTTGTGGCTCGTAACTGCCACCACGGGCACCACTTTCGCTGGGTGGAAGTGGTACACTTCTCGAGGAGACGATGTAGTCGTTAGCTGCAAAATTATTGACGGTTTTAACATGTGTATAGAGGAGTGGCACTTGCAGACCGCTGTAGCGGTGTAAGACGATGCCGCATGCAGTTGTGTAGACAATGAGACCAGTTGTCGTGTACGTGTCTTCTCCGAGCCCGATGCTCGGTTTGTATGCGGACTTCTACCATTATTTGTGCACCGGTCCTCGACTGCTGAACTCGTTTCAGTAACTGACTCATCGCTATTGGAAAGACGGAGATCATCCGAGGAGCCTTCAGTCCCTTAGAATGAACGCTGGCTTAAGAATCCGCTACATCGTTTATTAACACCGTTGTGGAGTCAAAGCCGGTGCCTTCTTGGTTTTTAGAGAGAGAGAAAGGGTTTACAGGTATGTCCATGAGGACTGGAGCCTTCCTTCTTTCCATCGCGGGTTCATTTGTTCAGGGATTTCGACGCTTGGGTACACCATTTCCTTCGCCGGGGTGTTTGAAAGAGGGGCTCAGTGAATTGTCCGCAAACGACTGCCAGGGGATGTAGATGGGTACAAAACAAGCTAACACGACGAGGCAGCGACGGTCGTCTGCTGACCACTCTACAGCACAAGGAAGCCAACCCGAGGTGTGGCACACCATTCGGGATGGCACAACAGAAGTTGACAAACAATCGGGGGGGGAAGCAGACCTCCATCAATCTCTCGAGCATAACGTTTCCCTTCACACTGGTTGGTGACAGGTCGGTATTGTAAATCTTCTGAGACTTCAGGTTGAGCTCTCTGCACTCTGGAAGATGTTCAAGCATATCCAGTACCGCAAGGAGCCCTCGGTTGCCGAGGTACGTTTCTGAAAAGTCAAGGCTGGCAACCGACCCCTCGCGGATACACTTGAGCACATCCGGATGCGCCTTCTTCACACCACGCTTCTTGCAGTACTCGCGATAGATTTCCTCCGACATTTTTCGAGGTCAGGCAAACCCCACCCGGCGATCGGTTCTCCCACTGGTTTTGTAGATTTGACTCTTGCTTATTTCCGCTTGTTTTCTATCCCCTTCACCTGTTTTCAGAGTTGGCTTGCGGCGGAGCGTTGTGCGGACGAATGGGTTCTGTTTGCATAGGTAAACCCACGAGTTCACTGTACGAACAGTGGCCTTGAAGAACTGACCGATATGTATTGAAGACACCCCGCAAGACCTCACAAGTGTTGACAGTCCGCTGGCACGAAGTGCCTTCCGACTGTGTTGAGGTCCTCGTGCAACGCGTCGATGATGCGCACTGCTGCGACGACGTTAAAAACGTCGGGCTCCTCTTCCCCCAGCGCCGCCTTGAGCCGCGTGGCGTTGACGGAGGGCAGCGGGCAACCCGCCGGCAGAAGTCAACCGGCACCACAGCTTATTCTGTAAAATTTCATGACTGCATGGTGTAACAAAGCTGGCTGCCGTCATGTCACACTAAAAGCTATGAATTGTGAGATAGGAACGCAATTTTCTATCAGGCTAGGCGAGGGATCGCAAACGTGGCTAGTTGCATTGCGGACCACTCGAACTCGTGTCAACCGAGCAAACAACAACAAAAAGTGAGCACCAGCCGAAGTTCTGCGTTTGCGGCACACGCGCAGGTAGACTGTCACTTTCAAACACCAACACATCTGCAGAAGAGACCTGACAGGATTTGCGAAGACTTCTGGACTACTGGAGCTGGGCGAGCCCATGCACTTTCATCCTGCTTCTGAGTCAGCCCACTCGAGCCCCCTCAGTGCAGACTGGCAAGAATCCACACTGTAAACCACCGAAGACACACAGACGGTCAAGTACTAGTTTGCTTATGAGAAGCACTGAGATCTTTTGTATACATGAACTACATATGGATCAGCATGCACTTTCTCACGGCTAGGTTACTTTATGATGTCAATGACCGATTGACCGATTGCATTAACAATGCGTCGAGGAGCATTGTTAATCGCGACGCCGCGAAGGCAGCAAGTACCGAGTTACCTAAAGTACATTTTCCACACGAGACCCGCGGCATGCCGAAGACCGTTGGACGCTTGGCTGACATGTTCCCCGTGAAATGCGGGTTCCTTTGTAAGCCTGGAATCGAGCCAAGTGAGTGTCCGCGGGGCGCACCTTTCCATCACTGGATCGTCTGCACGTCTTTCGACGGCGGCCCCATTTCGTTTGATTGGTACTGGTAGCTGGCACGCTTTCATTCTCCTACGACCTGAACAAGGAGCCATCCGTTTCAGCTAATGGCAGGACGCTTCGCGAACTTCTGTCCCTGACGAAAGCCGAACGCTTGCCTTTCGTTCACGAGCCACAGCGCTGCGCTCGGTCTCACCGGGATGTCTACGAAGAAAAGCGGCAATCGTTCAAGCTGCGGGTGTCGTTGAGCTTTCAAATTGTACCAGAGACGCAGGCTGAGAGAGGGGCAAAAAATATCTGGCACCGAGGAAAAAATGTGTCGCTCGCCGTTGCCAGGTTCTAGTGCTCAGTAGTGTACGATGTGTGCCGCAGCCGTTGGGTGGTATTGACGTAGTGGGCATGCTTAGGCACGACACTTCCCGGGGATCCCCTGCGGGAGCACGTGACGTCGAGTAATGATTGAGCAAAAAGTAACGACGAGGGGCTTTTGGACCTAGGTACTTTCTCTGCCTGTGAATTGAATGCCTGCCTGGTTGCAAGTGTTTTTGTATCGGTACTGTCACCTGCCTCTGCACCCTGCATCAATTTTCTTATGTGGCACGTGCAATTATTGCCGTGTTTTTGGGGGTTTCATTGGCAAGCCAATGAGTACCAAGTTTTTCGTAGTGACAGCAGAATGGCTACTTGCCGCGGATTCCATTTTCCGTTTCATCATCTGTTAGACTGGATGAAGAAATGTGAAAACGGGTTTTTGTCTAGAGGCGTTTCGTGTTATTTTGCAAAATGCTTTGAGCTATCTTTGTGTCTGTGCTTTCAGTCGTCTTCTTAACCGTGGTTAAGTGCGCAAATGGTGTCAGCCGAAGCTGGTAAAGCGAAATACGCACCTCGATACGCAGTCGCTTCCAACCGTCGATCCATGTCCTCATAGGTATTAACAGGTGAGATGGATGAACACGCCCCGTCTGGCACTCAATTTCCACGTCGTGCGCATCACGGCCGAGGCGGGGCCGAGGCAGCGCCGGGTCAGGCAACAGCTGCCATTTCGCTTCGACGACAGGTTTGTCGTTGTCGCCTGAGAACCGCATCTTGAAGACGCAAACCGTATGGAACAGCATGGACACGCGGTTCGAAAAGAACGGTGCCGGCCCGACGGCCATCTTGCGGGAATAATCGAGGTATGAGGTGACCATGATAATGTGCCGTCGAGGCAGCGAGGTGCGGCCTGAGATAAGAAGCAGGAGGCAGATGAGCCGCCGCAGTTCGTCGGTGAGAACGCACGCCTCGTACCGATACTTCAGGAGTGCGCCCTCTTTCTTCATAAAAACATCGGCATCCACGCCCAACCACGTTGGTGGCCCCAACCGCTTCGCGTACTGTGCCCATACCAACGTCTCAATGACGCAGTCCTCCTCGTTTCGATCGTGACATTCTTCCACAAACTGGATCAGGCCGCCTCGCACTTTCTGCGAACTTTGGGTGAGGCCCATGTGAGGGAACGAGCGGGGTAGGCGGGGTCCCGGGGGGCTGTTTCGGGTATTTCTTCCTAATAGGGATCTATTGCCGGGTTCATGCTAGGGAATTGAGCTTTTCGGGATTAGGAGAGGATGGGTTATCATTGCGTGGTTCGTTTCCGTGCACCACTTTCACGAAGGCACGAAGGGTCTTTGTGTTGCTGCCAGGGTACACCGGTGTGCTACCACTGCCCTACACTGTACTGTATGTACAGTGACTGGATACACACAATAAAAGGTTGAAGTATGGGTAAAGAAATGTGCCGACGGTTTCGTTTTATTCGAGTCGAGGTGTCATTTAGATGTAGATCTAAAGCCGCCCACGTCAAACTTGTTAACATTGCAGCAGCAGACATAAAGGCAGTCAAGCAGCTAAACCCCCCCCCTGCATATAATTTACATCCGCATATAATTTACATACCGTATATAATTTACATTTTACGCCAAACTCGCATATAATTTACATTTTTCTATAATTTACATACGGTTTTTTCATTTTTCCCGGGGACAAACAAGCCATGCTCAAGTGTACCAGGGAAGGTCAGCAGGTGTGGCAGCTGTGCCTTCGTGTTTCAGCTCCACGTCTCTCTAAGATGCGCATCGGAGTGAAGTCAGAACAAAGGGGGGAACACTGCAGAAAGACTTTCCATTGCTGACTCAAAAACGAGGGGTGATGATGATGTTCTCGCTTTTTAAAAATAGAAGAAGGACGGCTCCAAAGTCTTGAAAGGAAAAAGGCTGCTACTGTTGTGAGCCGGGGTTGGGCTGTGAAGCCTCTGCTTTCACCTCTGTTTTCACCTGGGTAAACATTGTGATCTTCTGCACCCCTGGGGGAAGCGGCTTTTTGTGTTTGCCCTTGGGCGCATCCCGAGCGGAAGCGGCAGCCATTTGCCGGCCCTTTTCTTCCGCTTCCTTGATTTTCTTTTCCAGTCTCTCCTTGTGGTCTTCCGTGTCAGCTGGGGGCGGGGCAACGAAGGTGTAACCGGGATCAATACCTCTGATACGTGTTTCAGGGTGCGTTGGGCCGTGGTATCCCAAGCGGTCAAAAGCCTGAGTCACTCCTGTTGTGGCATTAAGTGTGGCCTCAGCTACCAACTTTGCAAGCAGGCTTCTTTTTTGCTTGGCGGTGAGCTTCTTTTCGCTGTGTTCTTCAAACGCCTTTGCATGACGGGAGCGGTAAGACGCTGCAAAGAACACGTCTACCCATTGCAGCCAGCTCGTCATTCCTGCCGGTATGACTGCAACGGGTAGACGGCTGCTGAAAAAGGAGGTGAGAGAAGCAGAGGTGAGGTGGGACGTTGCGCAATCCAGGATTACCAATGTAGTCGCGCAACCTGCCTTTTCACACCATTTCTTCACGTGAGGCACGACGTGGTTTACCATTGTCTCGCTGTTCACCACGCCCTTCGGGGTCCAAATGACCTTGACCCGGGTGTCGTACTTCTCCTGCTTAATGGAGTCGCGGCGAGGTTGGCCCTTGAGCATGAGAATGGGTGGGACGTGGAATGGGGAAAAGTCAGGGCCACCTTTTTTTGTTGCTGCAAAGGCAAGGAGCGTTGCGGACCTCTTGCTGGCATTGGCATCGTGGTTGACACGAACATCCTTGTCGCCAATGGCGGCGACGGTTTTGATTTTCCCCATGCTACCCGAAAGGGAGCACGGGACTTCGTCCATGTTGAGGACACCGTCGACATGGGGGAGAACGTGGTGGAGGTGTGTGTGGAACACCTGTGCTTTCGCACAGATGTCATCCCGCGTAAAGGGGGTCTGCTTCTGCACCACTTTGACTCGAAAGCGGTTCCTGCTCAGGAAGTTTCGCAGGTACGTTGTGGAGACACTCCTCACGTTCCTGCAGAGGGCAGACACCTCATCGTCCTGGAGGAGAGCCTCCGCTTGCGTCTTCAACGTCTGCAGTGTCACTTTCCGATTGTCTTTGCGCTTCTCTACGACAAACACCTTCAGGCATGCCTCAACAAGCGGGAAGAGCGTCTTCCTGTGCCTCATTCTGCGCTTCACGCGTAGAGAGCCGCTACCCCTGGACGATGTCACAGCCTTCCGGAAGCTTTCAACCTGGCTGCGGTTGTGGATGGTTGTGGCACCGTTGTCCACGTTTTCCTTTGCCCAACTCCGCAGCGAGCTCATCACCTCACGACTCTGCGAATTCGGGTTCTTCCTTGTTGCCTCTGGCTTTGCCGCCTCCCTCTCCGCCACTGCGACCACCAGTTCGTCGAACTTCCGGACAATCTTGCCCTTGGACTCGAGGCATGTTGTTCTCCTGTTCGCCCTCTTAGCAACCCCACGTTCCAGCTTCACCTTCTTTGCAGCAGGCGGTGCACCACCCTCTTCCTCCGGGTCCCCATCACCAGAGTCGCTCTCCTCAGCTTTATTCCCATCTTCGTCTTCCTTGCCTTCACCTTCCTCGTCTGTGCCGTCGTCGTCTCCGCCGGCGAACGAAGCCACGTCACCGTCGGAGCCCCCGTCTGTGCTTACAGCCCCGGGATCGTCTTCAAGCTCGGAGAACTCGCTTCCACTTTCGGACCCGACAACAACGAACTCGCTTGCCTCATTCTGGAGACGCAGCTCCTCCAAGGCTGCTGTCTGCAGTGCCTTTAGTTCAGCCATCCCCGCCCCTTTGTGCGGTGTTCTAGCCCTGTAAGGGGTCTGTGTAAGCGCCTCGTAATGTAAATTATATACACCACGAAGTGAATCTCGCGTATTATTTACATACTGTATATAATTTACATTTTTTGGACCCCAAAAATGTAAATTATATGCGAGAGGGGGGTTTAGCTTTACTTTATGACGTCGTCCGTTGGGAGAGTCAACGATAGGATTGGGTTAAACTGGGCATTTCCAGGTCAATGTTTCGTTTCCGCTCGCTTTCGCGGTGCGGACTTTTTTGGCCGTATTGGCCGCTGCTGGCTCGGTGGGGGGAGGAGTCAAGCGGGTCATTCGAGGTCCAGTGTCTGCTTGCTTCGGCAGCGCAGACCTCCTCGATCGGTTTGCGCGTCTTCCCAGTCGGGGATGCCGGCTTCGGGCCTCGTGCAGGGAGCGCTTCCGCCTCTCTGGGAAGTGCTTCGCTGGATGCTCAACGCCCTCGCGGAGCTTTTGAACCTGATTGAAAGGACCGGCGACTGGGCACGGGCACTGCAAACACTCTGGTCACCATGACACCAAAAGGCGACGACAATGACCCGGAAAAGATGAGGCCGATCACACTAACCTCTTGCGTTCGTCTGGGTCTGCCGACGGCTCAAAAACATGGTGGCATGGCAGGAGCTGGATCGAGGACGGCCAACACGATGGCCACCGCGGAGAAGACCCGATAATGACGATGGCGGTTGAAAACGAGCATGCCCCTTTGAGCGAAATCTTAGAGTGAGATCTCACTCTTATGCGAATCGTTTGACCACTATGCCTAGGGGGGGTCAATCTGTGTCACAAAAGGGGTATTTTTGGA
Source organism: Diplonema papillatum (assembly GCA_030068145.1). Classification (NCBI taxonomy): domain Eukaryota; phylum Euglenozoa; class Diplonemea; order Diplonemida; family Diplonemidae; genus Diplonema; species Diplonema papillatum. The sequence continues at coordinate 26,813 of JAPJBO010001489.1, read as the reverse complement.
TTTGCACAAAGGCAGACGTAAGAAAGGACCCACCCCAGAAAACTGGTAGGAATCGGCGGGAAAATTCATTGCAGGCCGATACCAAGCGGAATCTGCCCACAGGTGATCGCACAAAGGCAATGTTGAAAAATCTGTCCCAAAGCGTGCCACCGTGTTGCATGCAACGTCGTCAATACTGTAGTACCTACACACAACCAGCAGCTGTTGCTGTGAAACCACCCAAGCACCCGGAATATGACAAGGTTCACACGCCAGCAGACGGGAGAGCCATGCAAACAGAAGAAACTGCCCATATAATTTGCTGCAAAGACTTCGCAGTAGGCGATCAAACTTGTGAAGTGGCTGGTACTAGAGCGTGAACCGACTTGTGTGTGCTTCAACCGAACCAAGCTGGAATCATGCTATAATAAACAACAGAAACAGAAGTGTGCTTGCATGTTGTCGTGTAAGCCCTAAACCCCCTCCGTCCCACTTGGGTGCCATCAGGAAGAGAACGAAGATAGAAGAGCAGCGACCGCAGATTTGGTGCTTGGGGTGCAAGTTGGTACCGGCAGCGATGCGGGCACTGGTGAAACAGAGACAGACGGTTTCGCGATTGAATACGGTGATTGCGATTAGGAATGCGAGATCATCATCACCGAGGACCACTACAGAGAGAGATACCTGGGTGTCGTTTGGCGTAAAAGGTTGCTCCAACTTTCTCGTGGTGAATCTTTGGGGCACTCCACTGTGCGAAGATTCACAGCACGCACAAGCTGGATTGGTGACTTTACCGAGGTAGGGGCGGTACACTGGTCTTCGTCCTGAGGCAAGACCCGAATGGTGTCATGAAGGAGGCACGTGTTTGAGTCTTTGCTTGTTAACCTCCAAAAGAGACAAAAGAGAGAAAACAAGACGCGACTGGATAACGAGTGTACGCCTCGCCTCGAGTGTGGCCGAGTGTGGGTTCGAACTCTTTGCGAATGAGAGCGAAAGTGAAGACGAGCGTGAGAATGAGAGTGACCCGTGCGAGCCACCATTCTCGCAATTCCAGCAAAAAGAGGACAAACTCCTGGCACTCGTATTCGTCGTCGTCGCATCAGAACTGTCTATGGTACGTGAGAATGTTCGTGTGGATTCACTTCGAGACGCTCTTGTTGGGCTACCTTATAAGAAGGGCCCCACCCCTCGTCACGAAATACCAGCGTCAAAGAAGCGTCGCACTCGGAACAAGACCCTCTCCGGCGTACAAGAAAGAGCTGGGCTTCCCTTCTCTCGGCATTTCGACAGCACTTTCGACTATTGTAACAGCTCTCAGCGCTTTACGTTGTCACCAACAGGTGCGTTGCAACACGGTGGCAGGCTTTGGGACAGTTTTTGAAATCATGGCATTTAGTGTGCTTCTGTGTCTCGTGCGATCACGGTTCGTTGAAAAGCGACACCGGAGTGGCAATCTTCGGGTCGTTGATTCCCCAGATGAATCTGCAGTATGGTTTTCAAACTTTGAACCCATTGTGGTGAGGTTCCAAATTTGAACCGATTCCGGCATGATTTCTAAACTTTGACTCTCAAGTTTGAGCATTTCGGTGTCACTGTCAGGAATCGGCCTTGTCCTTCGATTTAAGCTGCCAGCTATGAAAAGGGGAAAGCAAGAATCGGCATGTTTGTACTTTATGCTGTGAAAAAATGGAAAGCCTTGACGAAAGCCAAGGTCACTTACCACCTCCAAACTTTCGGACCCAACTCCCAACTCACCAACTCCTGGATCGCAGTATTGATCACAATACTGGTTTAGCATCTTCGGATGGGCTGATTCCCTGAATAAATTAGAAGTTCTAAGCCCAACACCAACGAGATACCAGGCAGAGTCAAAACCTTGTGTCTTTTTAAAACGCTCCTGCGGGGCGCCGTTCCCGATGGCGTCCTACTCGGACGCCAACTCGACCTTTTTTGATTCATTCCACCTATAGGACGCGGCATGTGTAAAATAGCCGTAGCGCTACCTCTATTTTACATTGGGCCGCAAAAAAACGCGGTTCGATGTAAAATAGAGGTCCTGACCTCTATTTTACATTGAACTGCAAAAAAACACGGTTCAATGTAAAATAGAGGTCCTGGGACCTCTATTTTACATTGAACCACGTTGAGGACCTCTATTTTACATTGAACGTTTTGGGTGGGTTGGTGTGGGTGTGTTAGTTGAGTGGAGTGTGGGTGGGGTGGGTTGTGGTGTGAGTGTGTTGGGTGGGAATTCCATCTTGCATGCATGTGAATGGAAAGGGGACGCGCAGTAAAGAAGCGAAGGGGAAATCGTCTCGGCCGGGCAGGATGAACCTAACCTTCCGAACGAGAACGAACCAGGGTGGGGAGGGAGGGAAAAAGAAGAACGGGACGTGTTGTGTGTAAACGGGGAGGGGGAACCTGTGAAGGTATGCTTGCAATATCGGAATTCCCTCAGTTAAACTACGAGAATTCCATCTTGCATGCATGTGAACGGAAAGGGGACGCGCAGTAAAGAAGCGAAGGGGAAATCGTCTCGGCCGGGCAGGATGGACCTAACCTTCCGAACGAGAACGAACCCCATCGCGTGTAAAAAACTTCCACAACGCTTGTTCAACTACCCTCTTTCCATTCCTGGAAGAAAGCAGCTGGGGCGACATGCGGGAAGGTAAATCCGCAATATTCGACGCAGAGCGCACCCAAGCAATTGTGAAGGTGGCCCCCACTTCACGCAGTCTTGACAAAGCTGCTACAATAGCCTCATTTAAGGGTTTTGAGGCCATGCACATACCCTTCCTTGCTGCGGATGCTACAGTCGTGTTATCGACTTTAAAATGAACGTTATTACTCAGAAAAGCGGGAGGCAGAGCAAATATTGCGTTGCGGAACGCCAACGCTTCTAGAATGTTGATGTGCAACAAGGATTCAGCATCAGTCCATGAATTGCCTGCGACGATTACTTCCTTAGTAGTGTTGTCGATTGCAACCATGCCCCATCCTCGCAGTGAAGCATCAACAAAAACATCAAATGGGGTGCATGGAAGGATATTTTGTACTTTGAGCGGTTTTCCAACAGCAGCACGCCAAACTTTTAACTCCTTTTGAACGGAAGGAGGGATACTTACAAGAGAGGAAGCGCTTCTTTTCCCGGAGTTGAGGCTGTTAATGACTCGCCGCAAGAACTTAATCGCAAACCAAAACCGACCAAGTAGTACCCCTGATACGGCGCTTGCGTGCATGAGTCGGCCTCCAAAAGACTCCAACTCTCCGGCAGTTACTTTATCAAACTGCACGCTCTCTAACTTTGACAAGAGTCTTTTTGAAGGCGAAACTTCACCTTTTGTGTGGTCAAAACTTACCCCGATAAAATCATACACGGAGGCTGCATGCTCGCTGTCCTCCGGCCAAGTCACACCGGCTCCCTGCGCCGTCTTGTCCAGACGGGCTGTTTCTGCCTTTACCGACCTTTCGCTCCCCGTTAGACGAATATTGTCTATCCAGGTATGGACAGTCACGTCTTGGGCCCTGTATTCCTCCTTGACATAGTCCGGGTGCCCTCCAATGGTTGATGTCAGGGTGTGCATAAGTTCTGGAGCACAACTGTGGCAGCTCTTCGGTTAGAGTCGCACAAGGCATTTCCATTACAAAAAACTTCGGTTAGAGTCGCAAGCCATTTTCATTGAGAAAAACTTCGGTTAGAGTCGCGTAGAGCATTTCCATTACAAAAAACTTCGGTTAGAGTCGCAAGCCATTTTCATTGAGAAAAACTTCGGTTAGAGTCGCGTAGAGCATTTTCATTACAAAAAACTTCGGTTAGAGTCGCAAGCCATTTTCATTGAGAAAAACTTCGGTTAGAGTCGCGTAGAGCATTTCCATTACAAAAAACTTCGGTTAGAGTCGCAAGCCATTTTCATTACAAAAAACTTCGGTTAGAGTCGCAAGCCATTTTCATTACAAAAAACTTCGGTTAGAGTCGCAAGCCATTTTCATTACAAAAAACTTCGGTTAGAGTCGCAAGCCATTTTCATTACAAAAAACTTCGGTTAGAGTCGCAAGCCATTTTCATTACAAAAAACTTCGGTTAGAGTCGCAAGCCATTTTCATTACAAAAAACTTCGGTTAGAGTCGCAAGCCATTTTCATTACAAAAAACTTCAGTTAGAGTTGCAAGCCATTTTCATTACCATGCAGGGTCAAAACCTTGTGTCTTTTTGAAACTGGCAAAAAAAAATTTCCGGAAAAAAATTGGGGTTTTTGAATTTTAAAAGTTTGGAACAAACTCTGCAGTAATTTTTGAGGAAGTTGAGCAAATTTTTTTTTTTCCAAAAAATTTTTTAGGGCTCCATCGGCCCCGCGGGAGCGTTTTAAAAAGACACAAGGTTTTGACCCTGCATGTTACAAAAAACTTCGGTCAGAGTCGCAAGCCATTTTCATTGAGAAAAACTTCGGTAAGAGTCGTGCAAGGTGGGTGAGTGTGGTGTGGGTGAGGTGGAGTGGTGGTGTGGGTGAGTGAGGTGGATGTGAGTAGTGTGGTGTGGGTGGTGGGGTGTGGGGTGGGTGGTTGGGGGGGTTGGTGAGTGAGGTGGGTGATGTGAGAGTGGGTGTGGGGTGGGTTGGTGAGTGAGGTGGGTGAGTGTGGTGTGGGTGTGAGTGGGGTGGGTGAGAGGTTGATGTGAGTGTGGTGTGGGAGTGGTCGGGTGTGGGTGGGTTGAGTGTGGTGCCAACACAGGTCAAACTGGATTTCTGTCTTGATCTTCCCTTTGGAAGAGACACAGGCTAAACCAGGTTTCTGTCTTGAGGCACTTGCCAACACAGGTCAAACTGGATTTCTGTCTTGATCTTCCCTTGGGAAGAGACACAGGCTAAACCAGGTTTCTGTCTTGAGGCCACACTTGCCAACACAGGTCAAACTGGATTTCTGTCTTGATCTTCCCTTGGGAAGAGACACAGGCTAAACCAGGTTTCTGTCTTGAGGCCCTTTCTTTCTTTCTTTCTTTCTTTCTTTCTTTCTTTCTTTCTTTATTTTGTCCTTTATTTTCTCTCTGCTCCCTTTCTTTCTTTTTGCAGCACAAGTGTCCAGCACAACAGAGACAATGAAGAAGTAGTGAGCAGACCATTGGAAATAACCCGAAAAATGACACACCACACACCAGGAAACAACAGAGGAACAGCAAAAACAGAATGGAAATCCCAGAAGCCACATCAGCAGTTGTGCAGGCACACAGACAGCGTGGGAAGGCTCGTAGTTGGGTGAATGTAAAAGCTTCAAAAGGTCTGCAGCTTTCTTTCTCCTCCCAATTACCTGTTAATAAATCTTCCTACACCACACTCTCTCACAGGAGAGAGGGCTCTGCTGTACTCTGGTTGCACACGAAACAAGAAGAGGGCCAGGCCTCAAATCCAGGTCATTGGATGGGAAGGAGGCTGTTGTTGAGTTGCTCCAGCTTTATGGATTGATCCCTGAGGTGGTAAAGTGCAAGTGTGGAGAAATTCTTGCCAAGTGGGAGGTGCAGGCAGACAGCCTTGGGTGGCCTTTCTGGAAATGCCGATGCCGGAACAAGGGAGTCTCTGGGTCTTCCCTATGCAACATTGCGATCAACAAACTTGATTCCAACAACGACAAGAAGGGTCACATGCGCACGAGCCCAACAGCAGTACTCTTAAAAGTGCATGCATTCAGCCATGGGGTGTCCAATGATGCAGTTGACACTCTCACTAAAATGGCACCCGAGACACATGCTCGCTTCTCTCGGGTTCTTGCCAAGACAACCAAGGTTGCACTTACCGAAGCGGAGAGAGCTGCCTCTGGGAGGTCCAGAGACCTTCATCGAGCTCGATGAGTTCTCGATTGGCCTCAAGAGACGGGGTGAGGGTGCAAACCAAGAGGTTTGCTACCTGAGATTTCTGGGAATCGGCCTTGTCCTTCGATTTAAGCTGCCAGCTATGAAAAGGGGAAAGCAAGAATCGGCATGTTTGTACTTTACGCTGTGGAAAAACGGAAAGCCTTGACGAAAGCCAAGGTCACAGGGGGCAAGGGCGGGCGGGCAAACTTTCGGACCCAACTCCCAACTCACCAACTCCTGGATCGCAGTATTGATCACAATACTGGTTTAGCATCTTCGGATGGGCTGATTCCCCGAATAAATTAGTAGAATCGGCCTTGTCCTTCGATTTAAGCTGCCAGCTATGAAAAGGGGAAAGCAAGAATCGGCATGTTTGTACTTTACGCTGTGGAAAAACGGAAAGCCTTGACGAAAGCCAAGGTCACTTACCACCTCCACTACGCAAGTCAACAAGGAAGTTCCTCACTGCCAGTTCAACTTCTTTCGTATTCTCCGCCGTCATTCTCGTTAGCGGTATGCGCGATGGCATGTCGGCGGGGTTAGATTCTGATTTCACCCAGTCAAGGGAGAAGGTGTGCCTTCCATCCTTCAAACTCTGCAAAGCTCCGATAACAGAATCGTTCAGGAGTTTGCTCTTTAGGCACTGTTTCTTGCGAGCAACACCCAACACAGTAGTGTTGTCTACAAAGATCTCGATATGTTTTCCTCTTGACTCATGGGGGAGCAGCTGTGTCATATAGAAAAGAGCACGGGCCTCCAGTTCGTTTATGTGGCAGGTTTGAAAGAAGGGTTGCCACTCTTGGCCATGAACGGTGACTTCGTTCGTACTCCGATTAACGATCACACCGCCCCACCCTTTCATACTCGCGTCCACAAACATAGTATATGATGCAGGACGGGTAGGCTCGCGAACTCGCCTTTCTGTCTGCACTCGCTGACACCAAACCTGCAACTCTGACCTGACAGAAGGAGGAACAGTAACGGCACTCTCGGGATTGCGCGTGCCTCGGTTGAGAGAATTGACTACTCTCCGTAGAAACTTGAGGCTGAACCAAAACCCCCCCGGGAAGACACCTGCGACAGCAGATGCATGAAGCAACCTTCCACCGAGGGACTCGAGTTCGGAGGCTGTCAAAGTAGAACATACTTTCTGGGCATCTAAGCGTTCTCTGTTTCTTTTCGATATTCGGACCACTTTTCGTCCGTGATCCCATTCTACTCCAAGAAAGTCGTACTTCGTAACCGCGGTTCGAGTATCCTGCGGTTTCCAAGTAATGTGGCACTCCTTTGCGGTGGCATCAAGTCTTTCGGACTCTCTTAAAACCGATGTCGACAGGCCCGAATACCGGATGTTGTCAATCCAGACGTGCACCTGTACTTTTTTCGCAGCAAAAACTGCCTTTACATACACAGGATCTCCAGCCGCAACTGCAGCCAGAGTGTGCATGATCTCGGGGGCGCAGCAATGTCCCATTGGCAAACGATTTAGTGTCCACCAATTACTATCTGAGTCACAAAATACGAATAGATGACGGCTCTCCTCAGGAACTTCGACTGCATAAAAGCCAGTTTTGAAGTCTCGAGTTGATGCACACTCATCGTTCACACTGAGCAAGTAAGATGAAACATGGCCGATCGGCACTTGGGCCTCATACCCTTGCTGCTCCAACTGCTCATTTGCGCCTTTTGTCCAAAGGATGAACCTCTGGCGAAGGCTCTCATCTTTCTCCTCCACAACTGTAAACGGAACATTGAGCAAAGTACCTGGTCCGTCTGCCCGTGATACGATACCTAGATCACGCATTTGCTTCGCGTGCTTTCCGCTGAGTGCGGATTTTGGAACCTGAGAACAGTCTCCTAGCCAAGGCGTGCTGGCTGCTTTTGAGGGGAAAGCAAGCCGCCACACATCGTCGAACCGCTTCAAAGCAGAGGGAGACATTCTTCCTCTGAGCTTCTCGACATCCATGGGAGGAACATCGGAGACGTGGAGTGGCGCCTCCAGCTCTTCCTTTGTTTCTGGCAGCCTAGTTTTCTTCCGTCGCCGAGTAATTGAGTGAAACGGCTGCGCTGGAAGAATATCGGCTGGAACCGCGTTCAGAGAAGCACAGTCACTCGGTCGGTGGCTAGTGCCCTTGCCATTGCCACTGAGTCGCCGCCGTACCTCAGAGTGACGTTTGACAGACCCGCTTTCACGCTGTGTTTCGCGAGCCTCGAGACCAGTATCTCCGGAACATCTGCCCCGGCTGCGACCTTCTGGAAGACCACGGCCATTGCTCCTCGCTTGATACTGTGCGCTGAGAAGCTCTTCATTCGCGGAATGGCGTTCCACACAGATACCAGCTTGGAGGTTGTCCACGTTGTCAAGCGTGGAAACGGGAGCAGGAATGATAGGAGGGAGCAGATCGGACTGGTCAAGTCGCCTTTGATCACCGTCCACCTCGACGTGGAGAACGGCATGGCCCTCCGGCCTTTGGGCAGCGTGTACCAGTCGATCACGACTTCGTCTTTGCGGATGTGGATGAAGTTCGCGGTGCTCAGCATCGATACTTCGGTCCACCTCGACGCGGTTTTCCACGCAATCAACGCCGCTAGACACACGTGGGGACTCTGGCCGAATGCCCACGGCACGAGGATATGTTTTTCTATGGGCACCGCCTGGTGGTGAGGAATAGCCGCTCCACTGGCTCTGAGTGCCGCAGCCAAGCTCAGCAGCGGTTGGTTTGTTATCCCCAAGTGGCGAAACGTTCCGGACAGTCCCTTGGCATACGTTAGCATCGCCTGCTGTCGAACCCCCGTTGCCAAGACAAACAGGCACGCAGAGTCCGGGGTTGCAGACATATTGTTCACTGTCGTCCATGCAATAAAACGTCTCCAAAGGTTGCGGCGTTGCGAAGTAGTGGAAGCCGCCCACATCCCAGCCACTAGATCCCGGAGCCTCGTAGTTGCTGCTGTTCGTGTGACGGCCTGCTCCCCAGTCTTCCGCGCTTGCGTACGGCTCGTGCCGCCAGCGACGTGGTCCAGAAACATCTGGCCCATGAGGGACGTTGGGACTGGCATGTTGGGCCGGCTGTTGTGAGCCGGTTCGCCCCGTCCTCCGCGAGATCCGTTGAAAGGCGTTGAGGCCATCATGGAGCTTCCGGACTTTGGAAGCAAGATTCGAGGGGCGAGGCTTTGAGGGGTGGGAAGGGGACGTTTTTGGATTTTTGGATGCATGAGAGGAGCTTGAGGAAGGGCTCTTTGAACTGGCGTTTCTTTTGGCTCTAGCCGGGGCGGACCCAGTCATTTCGCACCGGCTGGAGCTTTTCCCTGACGCTTCCAGGCCGGTGTCGTCTTCTGCACCTTGTTACCTCGCCTCTGTAACACCACGGCGGCACACCGGTCGACACTGTTCATAGGCCCCGCGAGGCCTACGCCTTGCTTTGCCATCTCTGTCTTCAGTTCCTGGAAGGGGACTTTGTGACGCACATAGTTGTAGTGCATTCGCACTTGACGGAGAAGCGAATTACCTGCCTGACGTTGTGGTGTCGTCTGCCAACCCTCAAAGTAGGCCACTCCCATCACCCATAACCGAAGGTTGTTGAAGGCCTCCTCGAGACGATCCCCACCCGGCACATGAGACATACCGTTCAAGTAGCGGCCCTCAAGATGGTACACAAGTCGATGAGGGTCCGTGTTGATGTCATCGACCCACTCTTTGACGTCCTCGACGTCTGCGGGAAACACGACTGCCGAAGCATCTGCGTCCGGCTCCGCGGCATCTCCTGAAGATCTCTCCTGCTGTCCCCCTGCCTTGGTGAGCCCTTCGAGCTTCTTCACGAGCACGGTCATCTGTCATTGCAGGTCTGAAACGCGCCAATGACGAAAAGGACACACAGTTACGTGCCCTGCAGGAACAGACACCGCCTGCTCTGTCTGATGAACAGTGGCATCCATTATCCGGGTGTAGGAGTACCCTTCTGCTGGAAGTGGGTACTGCACCTCTGGCCCCAAATGTGGCTGCACCCCGTGCAAGTCGTTGTGTGCTGCTGATGCTCGAACTGTGTATCGATCGCCTGCCGCTTCCAGCAAGCCCGCATGCAGTGCATACGGCCCTGTCCCACTCGTCAAACGACACGTGTAAACGATGACTTTTCCGACCAGGCCCAGACATTGCTCCTGGAGCTGCCGCTCCGACATTTGAACAGGAGCAGGTATTCCTGCCTGCCCAGCCGTTGCTGAAGGGGCAAATGAATGCGCCCTTTCGGTTTCGTCTGCCGATTGCGTCCGACGTGGCTCCGGGGAGCCCGAGTCCAGTGCTACAACTCCAGCCATTGAAATTCAAACTTTCGGACCCAACTCCCAACTCACCAACTCCTGGATCGCAGTATTGATCACAATACTGGTTTAGCATCTTCGGATGGGCTGATTCCCCGAATAAATTAGTAGAATTGTTGAACGAGGATCTTCCCTGTTTGTTCTCCGTGCGTTGCCTGCTCGTTGGCAAAAGCTGATGAACCCAGGAGATGTGGTTGACCTCCCATCAGGAGGGGGAAAGTGCAAAAACACCACCTCAAAGAAATGTGTTCCACCCCCTCCTCCTGGCGGGAGTCTAAAGTCCCCAAAGTCTAAAGTAGGACTTTAGACTTTGAGATTCTGAACCCAAAATTGCTTGGGCCAAAGTCTAAAGTCTACTTTAGACTTTGGCCCAAGCAATCTTGGGTTCAAAATCTCAAAGTCTAAAGTCCCAAAGTCGGGGTCCGTACGGGGTCCGTACGGGGTCCGTACGGGGTCCGTACGGGGTCCGTACGGGGTCCGTACGGGGTCCGTACCGGGTCCGTACCGGGTCCGTACGGGGTCCGTACGGGGTCCGTACGGGGTCCGTACAGGGTCAGGGTCCTCACAGGGTCCTAGACAGAAAACTGGTCACCCTTGTCCCCACGCATGACACTAGGCGTGGATCAGAGCGGGTTTGCCCCAGTTTTCACACACACACACACACACACACACACACACACACACCCAAAATTTTGAACCCAAATTTTAACCCAAAAATTTCAACCCAAGTTTTCAACCCAAATTTTTGACAACAAATTCAACCCGAAAAAATTCAAATCTACAATTTTTGACACAAAATTTTCAACCCAAGTTTTCATTCCCTATACTTAACTCTGAACCATGGCTTTTGGTGGTTCAGCGTTAAGTATAGGTAATTACCTATACTTAACATTGAACCGTGATTTTTGTGGTTCAATGTTAAGTATAGGTATGGGTTCAGCGTTAAGTATAGGTAATTACCTATCATGCAGGGTCAAAACCTTGTGTCTTTTTGAAAATGGCAAAAAAAAAATTTCCGGAAAAAAATTGGGTTTTTTGAATTTTAAAAGTTTGGAACAAACTCTGCAGTAATTTTTGAGGAAGTTGAGAAAAATTTTTTTCTTTCCAAAAAAATTTTTAGGGCTCCATCGGCCCCGCAGGAGCGTTTTAAAAAGACACAAGGTTTTGACCCTGCATGCTATACTTAACATTGAACCGCGATTTTTGCGGTTCAATGTTAAGTATAGCATGCAGGGTCAAAACCTTGTGTCTTTTTGAAAATGGCAAAAAAAAAATTTCCGGAAAAAAAGTGGGTTTTTTGAATTTTAAAAGTTTGGAACAAACTCTGCAGTAATTTTTGAGGAAGTTGAGCAAAATTTTTTTTTTCCAAAATTTTTTTTAGGGGTCCATCGGCCCCGCGGGAGCGTTTTAAAAAGACACAAGGTTTTGACCCTGCATGATAGGTAATTACCTATACTTAACATTGAACCACGATTTTGGGCGGTTCAATGTTAAGTATACATAGGTATGCTACGCATACTTTACACATGCCACTCCAAGTTGGCCAAAATTTTTTTTCCCAACTTTTTTTTTTGGGGTGAGCGGGAGCGTTTTAAAAAGACACAAGGTTTTGACCCTGCATGATAAACCTCTGTCTCAAGCCCGAGGGCTTCTCTTCCAACACCGTGAAAGGTACAGACATCAAGGTTCCTGGTCCCGTTGCAGGAGCAGCAATATCACACTTCACCAATTGTTCTGCATGAGCAGCACTGAATGAAGAACGGATACCTCTCATTGGTAACGATTGAGAAGACGGGGGATTAAAAGTTGCATTCCAAACGAGATCAAAACGTTCCCGTACGCATTTCCTCATTCTTAGCTTCAGCTTCTCAACCTGTAAAGGTTGCACCTTTGTAGCGTGCAGTGGAGCATTTCTTTCTTCATCTGTTGCCGGGATTCTGGAACAATGGGCACGCCGGGTCAGAGTATCATGCAGGGTCAAAACCTTGTGTCTTTTTGAAAATGGCAAAAAAAAAAATTCCGGAAAAAAAATTGGTTTTTTGAATTTTAAAAGTTTGGAACAAACTCTGCAGTAATTTTTGAGGAAGTTGAGCTAAATTTTTTTTTTCCAAAAAAACTTTTAGGGCTCCATCGGCCCCGCGGGAGCGTTTTAAAAAGACACAAGGTTTTGACCCTGCATGGTATGCTTGTGAACTCATAAATATCGCGTCACTTCCCCAGTCTTCAGGGCACGCGCTAACGCAATTGGATCGCCTCCATATCATGCAAGGTCAAAACCTTGTGTCTTTTTGGAAATGGCCAAAAAAAAATTTCCGGAAAAAAAATGGGTTTTTTGAATTTTAAAAGTTTGGAACAAACTCTGCAGTATTTTTCGAGGAAGTTGAGCAATTTTTTTTTTTTCCAAAATTTTTTTAGGGCTCCATCGGCCCCGCGGGAGCGTTTTAAAAAGACACAAGGTTTTGACCCTGCATGGTATGCTTGTGAACTCATAAATATCGCGTCACTTCCCCAGTCTTCAGGGCACGCGCTAACGCAATTGGATCGCCTCCATATCATGCAAGGTCAAAACCTTGTGTCTTTTTGGAAATGGCCAAAAAAAAATTTCCGGAAAAAAAATGGGTTTTTTGAATTTTAAAAGTTTGGAACAAACTCTGCAGTATTTTTCGAGGAAGTTGAGCAATTTTTTTTTTTTCCAAAATTTTTTTAGGGCTCCATCGGCCCCGCGGGAGCGTTTTAAAAAGACACAAGGTTTTGACCCTGCATGATATCTTATGGTCATTTCGGGAAGACCCGATGCCCCTTGATGTTTCGCTAAACGCGCTATAAGCCAATCTTGTAGAGGGCAGGTCTTCACTTTGGCTCATCTTCACTTTGTCTCCGGATGCAAAGTGAAGATTTTAAGTCGAAAAATCTTCACTTTACAGATCTTCACTTTAGATACGAGAAACCAAGATCTTCACTTTGTATCCAAACTGGATCTTCACTTTGTATCCTGACTGGATCTTCACTTTACTGATCTTCACTTTGGATCATCTTCACTTTGTCTCCAAACAGGATCTTCACTTTAGAGATCTTCACTTTACATCCCGGATACAAAGTGAAGATCCTGTTTGGAGACAAAGTGAAGATTTTAAGTCGAAAAATCTTCACTTTGTCTCCCGGGTACAAAGTGAAGATCCTGTTTGGATACAAAGTGAAGATCCTGTTTGGAGACAAAGTGAAGATCCAGTTTGGATACAAAGTGAAGATTTTAAGTCGAAAAATTTCTTTGTCTCCCGGGTACAAAGTGAAGATCCTGTTTGGATACAAAGTGAAGATTTTAAGTCGAAAAATCCAAACTGGATCTTCACTTTGGAGATCTTCACTTTGTATCCAGGATACAAAGTGAAGATCCTGTTTGGAGACAAAGTGAAGATTTTAAGTCGAAAAATCTTCACTTTGTCTCCCGGGTACAAAGTGAAGATCCTGTTTGGATACAAAGTGAAGATCCTGTTTGGAGACAAAGTGAAGATCCAGTTTGGATACAAAGTGAAGATTTTAAGTCGAAAAATCTTCACTTTGTCTCCCGGGTACAAAGTGAAGATCCTGTTTGGATACAAAGTGAAGATTTTAAGTCGAAAAATCTCCAAACTGGATCTTCACTTTGGAGATCTTCACTTTGTATCCAGGATACAAAGTGAAGATCCTGTTTGGAGACAAAGTGAAGATTTTAAGTCGAAAAATCTTCAAACTGGATCTTCACTTTGGAGATCTTCACTTTGTATCCAGGATACAAAGTGAAGATCCTGTTTGGAGACAAAGTGAAGATTTTAAGTCGAAAAATCTTCACTTTGTCTCCCGGGTACAAAGTGAAGATCCTGTTTGGATACAGTGAAGATCCTGTTTGGAGACAAAGTGAAGATCCAGTTTGGATACAAAGTGAAGATTTTAAGTCGAAAAATCTTCACTTTGTATCCAAACTGGATCTTCACTTTGGAGATCTTCACTTTGTACCCAGGATACAAAGTGAAGATCCTGTTTGGAGACAAAGTGAAGATTTTAAGTCGAAAAATCTTCACTTTGTCTCCCGGGTACAAAGTGAAGATCCTGTTTGGATACAAAGTGAAGATCCTGTTTGGAGACAAAGTGAAGATCCAGTTTGGATACAAAGTGAAGATTTTAAGTCGAAAAATCTTCACTTTGTCTCCCGGGTACAAAGTGAAGATCCTGTTTGGATACAAAGTGGTGTGAGTGGGTGAGATGGGGGTGTGAGATGGTGTGGTTGATGATTTGGTGTTGTGTGGTTTGGGGTGGGTGTTTGAGTTGGTGGGTGGGCTGAGTGGGTTGGGGGGGGTGGGTTAAGTGTTGCCAACACAGGTCTGCGCACAAACTGAGCACAGAAGACTTTTGCTCAGGAATTCGTCTGTGCGCCGTTGTGCAGGAAACGTGAGCGGAATAACACGAGGGTAAGCTATTTGTCTTTTTTTCCGTTCTCGTTCTTTTTCATTCCCTGTGAGTGTAGTTCATACACTCCTGTGCTGCTTGGCACATTTCTTATTGGCTGAAAACGAAAGTGCTCTCCATTCCCGTTCGTGTTGTTGCAGAAGGAGGTTGCAGGGGGAGGGAGGGAGAGGGGGCAGGGTAACATGCAGGGTCAAAACCTTGTGTCTTTTTGGAAATGGCAAAAAAAAAATTTCCGGAAAAAAATTGGGGTTTTTGAATTTTAAAAGTTTGGAACAAACTCTGCAGTAGTTTTTAAGGAAGTTGAGCAAATTTTTTTTTTTCCAACTTTTTTTTTTGGGGTCCATCGGCCCCGCGGGAGCGTTTTAAAAAGACACAAGGTTTGGACCCTGCATGGTAAAACGCCATCCAGGGTCACAAGGCCTGGACAGTCTTCTGACTGAGCTGTTGAGTGACCTGCTAGAGACATTTTGACCAGATACAAAGTGAAGATTTTTTCGACTAAAAATCTTAACAGGATCTTCACTTTGTACCCCGGATCCAAAGTGAAGATCCAGCTTGGATACAAAGTGAAGATTTTTCGACTTAAAATCTTCACTTTGTATCCAAACAGGATCTTCACTTTGTATCCAAACAGGATCTTCACTTTAGAGATCTTCACTTTGTATCCAAACAGGATCTTCACTTTGTATCCGGGGCAGGATCTTCACTTTGTATCCTGGAGACAAAGTGAAGATGAGCCAAAGTGAAGACCAGCCACAAGGTTTTGACCTGCATGTTATCGGTACCATGCAGGGTCAAAACCTTGTGTCTTTTTGAAAATGGCAAAAAAAAAAATTTCCGGAAAAAAATTGGGTTTTTTGAATTTTAAAAGTTTGGAACAAACTGCAGTAATTTTTGAGGAAGTTGAGCAAATTTTTTTTTTTCCAAAAAAATTTTTAGGGCTCCATCGGCCCCGCGGGAGCGTTTTAAAAAGACACAAGGTTTTGACCCTGCATGGTACCTGGCGGGTGTCAGATTTTGCAAATGCGAAATCTCAGATTTTGCAAAATCTGAGATTGGCGAACCCAGGAATTTTTTTTTGCTGGGCCAAATCTCAGATTTTGCAAACCTGAAAATCTCAGATTTTGCAAACCTGAAATCTCAGATTTTGCAAATCTCAGATTTTGCAAAATGGGCCAATCTCAGATTTTGCGTATTTCACCAAAATCTCAGATTTTGCAAAATCTGAGATTTTGCAAAATCTGAGATTTTGGTGTGAGTGCAAAATCTGAGATTTTCAGAACTACAACAACAAAAATTTTGGGTCAAATTTTTTTGGGCTCAGCTTTAGGACAGTTCCAGGCAGTGTGTTCTGTCGGATTGGGGGGGTTGCGCCTTCGGCGCTTAAAATTTTTATTATAAGAGATGGCAGGAGGTTGCCACCAGTTGATTTCAGTGTGTGGGGTCCCTATTTCAGGTGTTAAAATTTCGTTTGCAACACTCAAATTTCGTCTGCTTAGGAGCACTTGATTTCAGTGTGTGGGTCCCTATTTCAGGTGTTAAAATTTCGTTTGCAACACTCAAATTTCGTCTGCTTAGGAGCATCATAGTTTAACTGAGGGAATTCCGATATTGCAAGCATACCTTCACAGGTTCCCCCTCCCCGTTTACACACAACACGTCCCGTTCTTCTTTTTCCCTCCCTCCCCGCCAAACGCCAGGGCAGAGAGAAATCATTGACTGGCGTTCTTTCTGCCTTCTCCCCCGCCAGTCACGTCGATATTCATACCTCAGTTTGGCAAACAGAAGATCTGCACGGCCAAGAATCCGATTCGCTCACGAAAAGAACTTACAACACTCGGACACCAAATGCGAAAAATGCAGCGCGACGCATTGCCGACAGAATTTGGAGACTCCAACCTACAGCCTCGAAAACAGACAATGAATACCTTTGCCAAGGCTGTGCTCAAAAATCTGGCAGCAGGAATAGGGAGAAAGAGAGCTCACACCAGAGAAGAAGGTGTTACTGCAAACGAAGCAGAAATTCTGCTCCAAGATCTGGTCTCAATTATGTGGGCTCGATCCACAACAGCCCAAAGACGCCACCTGTGGAACAGGTTGGTAAGATGGACTTCAGCCCAGGGATTACCTCTGAACGCCGACTCAGCAGCGCTATTCGTAATGGCAACCCGTGTCAGCCCTCAAGCACAGTTGGCTTATGCGAAAGGAATATCAGCAATGTTGGGGTATTTGGGGCTCGACAATCTCCCTATTTTGAATGTAGCAAGGGCTCTCCGAGCCGTTGGGGGAAACATTCCCATTCGACAGGCATTGCCGATGGACAAGAAGGTTCTCTTGAAGTGGGCGCAAGAGCAGGACCCAGCCCTCTGTTTGGCGGCTCTATTAGCATGGAAGTCGGCGAGCAGGTGGGGAGAAGTCGCAGCTCTGGGATCGTCCCAGTTTCTACTGGTCCAGGAAGAGGAGGTGATTGTGGACTGGGGCACAACCCCGAAAGGAAAACGGGCCAACCCTTTTTCTCCGTCACGCTGGACAGTGATAAAAGGCGACCTGACCAGAGTAATTGCGACACTTGTCCGAAGCTTAGGCAGTTTTCAAAGTCTGACCCAAGTAAGCACGGCCGAGCTAAACGCGCTTTGGAACAAGGATCCTCGAATGCGGCCGTTCTCCGGTCACAGTATCAAGCGAGGAGCTCTTTCACATCTTTTCCAACTGTTGTCTCAAGGTGTCCCTCTACAAGATTGGCTTATAGCGCGTTTAGCGAAACATCAAGGGGCATCGGGTCTTCCCGAAATGACCATAAGATATGGAGGCGATCCAATTGCGTTAGCGCGTGCCCTGAAGACTGGGGAAGTGACGCGATATTTATGAGTTCACACAACAAGCATACTCTGACCCGGCGTGCCCATTGTTCCAGAATCCCGGCAACAGATGAAGAAAGAAACGCTCCACTGCACGCTACAAAGGTGCAACCTTTACAGGTTGAGAAGCTGAAGCTAAGAATGAGGAAATGCGTACGGGAACGTTTTGATCTCGTTTGGAATGCAACTTTTAATCCCCCGTCTTCTCAATCGTTACCAATGAGAGGTATCCGTTCTTCATTCAGTGCTGCTCATGCAGAACAATTGGTGAAGTGTGATATTGCTGCTCCTGCAACGGGACCAGGAACCTTGATGTCTGTACCTTTCACGGTGTTGGAAGAGAAGCCCTCGGGCTTGAGACAGAGGTTTATATTATGGACACGTGAAGCAAATGAAAACTTGAGGGCTTCATACAAAGCTCAGGTGCCGTTAGAACATGTTTCTAAGTACATACATGTAGTATCGAACGAGTGTGCATCCCTGAGGGACTTACGGTGTGGATTCTATCAGGTAGAAATACCTGAGGGTTCGCGGAAGCATTTTCGATACACCGACGATAAAGGCAGATGGTTCGAACTAACCCGGTTGCCTATGGGACACAGTTGTGCTCCAGAACTTATGCACACCCTGACATCAACCATTGGAGGGCACCCGGACTATGTCAAGGAGGAATACAGGGCCCAAGACGTGACTGTCCATACCTGGATAGACAATATTCGTCTAACGGGGAGCGAAAGGTCGGTAAAGGCAGAAACAGCCCGTCTGGACAAGACGGCGCAGGGAGCCGGTGTGACTTGGAAACCGGAGGACAGCGAGGATGCAGCCTCCGTGTATGATTTTATCGGGGTAAGTTTTGACCACACAAAAGGTGAAGTTTCGCCTTCAAAAAGACTCTTGTCAAAGTTAGAGAGCGTGCAGTTTGATAAAGTAACTGCCGGAGAGTTGGAGTCTTTTGGAGGCCGACTCATGCACGCAAGCGCCGTATCAGGGGTACTACTTGGTCGGTTTTGGTTTGCGATTAAGTTCTTGCGGCGAGTCATTAACAGCCTCAACTCCGGGAAAAGAAGCGCTTCCTCTCTTGTAAGTATCCCTCCTTCCGTTCAAAAGGAGTTAAAACTTTGGCGTGCTGCTGTTGGAAAACCGCTCAAAGTACAAAATATCCTTCCATGCACCCCATTTGATGTTTTTGTTGATGCTTCACTGCGAGGATGGGGCATGGTTGCAATCGACAACACTACTAAGGAAGTAATCGTCGCAGGCAATGCATGGACTGATGCTGAATCCTTGTTGCACATCAACATTCTAGAAGCGTTGGCGTTCCGCAACGCAATATTTGCTCTGCCTCCCGCTTTTCTGAGTAATAACGTTCATTTTAAAGTCGATAACACGACTGTAGCATCCGCAGCAAGGAAGGGTATGTGCATGGCCTCAAAACCCTTAAATGAGGCTATTGTAGCAGCTTTGTCAAGACTGCGTGAAGTGGGGGCCACCTTCACAATTGCTTGGGTGCGCTCTGCGTCGAATATTGCGGATTTACCTTCCCGCATGTCGCCCCAGCTGCTTTCTTCCAGGAATGGAAAGAGGGTAGTTGAACAAGCGTTGCGGAAGTTTTTTACACGCGATGGGGTTCGTTCTCGTTCGGAAGGTTAGGTTCATCCTGCCCGGCCGAGACGATTTCCCCTTCGCTTCTTTACTGCGCGTCCCCTTTCCGTTCACATGCATGCAAGATGGAATTCTCGTAGTTTAACTGAGGGAATTCCGATATTGCAAGCATACCTTCACAGGTTCCCCCTCCCCGTTTACACACAACACGTCCCGTTCTTCTTTTTCCCTCCCTCCCCACCCTGGTTCGTTCTCGTTCGGAAGGTTAGGTTCATCCTGCCCGGCCGAGACGATTTCCCCTTCGCTTCTTTACTGCGCGTCCCCTTTCCGTTCACATGCATGCAAGATGGAATTCCTTGATTTCAGTGTGTGGGGTCCCAATTTCAGTTGGTGAAAATTTCGTTTGCAA
This sequence comes from Diplonema papillatum, assembly GCA_030068145.1. Lineage (NCBI taxonomy): Eukaryota > Euglenozoa > Diplonemea > Diplonemida > Diplonemidae > Diplonema > Diplonema papillatum. The sequence goes on along the minus strand of JAPJBO010001489.1, from coordinate 7,366 downwards.
CACTCAAGTTGTGTCTGCACAGGAGCACTGCATTGTGTGAGGAAATCGAAATCCTCAGATTTTGCAGACCTGAAATCTCAGATTTTGCAAAATCGAAAATCTCAGATTTTGCAAATCTCAGATTTTGCAAAATGGGCCAATCTCAGATTTTGCGTATTTCGCCAAAATCTCAGATTTTGCAAATCTCAGATTTTGCAAAATCTGAGATTTTCGATTTTGCAAAATCTGAGATTTCGCGTTTGCAAAATCTGACACCCGCCATGGTACCTCTTTTGGAGGTTGCGACCTTATCGGTACCTCTTTTGGAGGTTGCGACCTTATCGGTACCTTTTTTGGAGGTTGCGACCTTATCGGTACCTTTTTGGGGTTGCGACCTTATCGGTACCTTTTTGAAGAAGAAAAAACGGAAAATTTTTTTTCGAGAAAAAAGCAGTCTGAAAAAAAGACGAGGTGCGACCTTATCGGTACCTTTTGAGAGTGCGACGGTATCGGTACCATGAAGGGTCAAAACCTTGTGTCTTTTTGAAAATGGCAAAAAAAAAAATTCCGGAAAAAAATTGGGTTTTTTGAATTTTAAAAGTTTGGAACAAACTCTGCAGTAATTTTTGAGGAAGTTGAGCAAAAAATTTTTTTTCCAAAAAAAATTTTAGGGCTCCATCGGCCCCGCGGGAGCGTTTTAAAAAGACACAAGGTTTTGACCCTGCATGGTATCATGCAGGGTCAAAACCTTGTGTCTTTTTAAAACGCTCCTGCGGGGCCGATGGAGCCCTAAAAATTTTTTTGGAAAAAAAAAAATTTGCTCAACTTCCTCAAAAATTACTGCAGAGTTTGTTCCAAACTTTTAAAATTCAAAAAACCCAATTTTTTTCCGGAATTTTTTTTTTGCCATTTCCAAAAAGACACAAGGTTTTGACCCTGCATGGTACCTATTTTTGAGGTTGCGACCTTATCGGTACCTTTTTCGGAGAAAGTTCCGGAAAAATAATTGGGGGGGGAAAGGTGAAAAAATGTCGAGAAAAAACGTCGGAAAAAAAGAACTCTGAAATCGACAACTCTAAAAAAAGACCAGGTGCTTGTGATGATACTGCACAAAGCCGCTATCGACCTTAGAACTCTTTGCACGTGTCGTGTCATGCGGTCGTCTTGCTTTGCGCTTCACGGCCGTAATAGTAGCAGTTTGCACTTGAGCACTTGCAGCAATACTCTAGTCGTAGTCTGAAATGAAGTGATCCGAGGCAGACGACTTTAAAGTGTTGCAAACAGATCACAAACACGCTGAGCTCAAGTATACACTGCAATCAAGTGCTCCTAAACTGCTCGTGTTGCGAACGAATCAGCGGGATAGTGCACGAAAAGATGCTACAGCATACCACTGTTTAGCCAACAAGAACTAAGGCCGGCACGTTTCCGAGGCCGTTTCAATGTCCTGTATGGTTTTTGCATATTGTATCAGCGAAAAGTGCACTTCAAAAAGTACCTGTACCTTCCACAGATCGGCAATGACTCCCATACCGCTTCTGGGGGTGGCTTCTCTGCTTCCAACTTTCCTGTGTGGTGATGTAGGGGCCCGCTTGTAGCCCACGAATCAGGGTTGTGCTGCCCCGACACTCAAACGACCTTCAAGGGCTTCAAGGCCAGACGACTGTTTAGTGTTGCAAACGAATCGCAAACACGCTGAAGTTGGGACTCCCACACACTGAAATCAAGTGCTCCTAGGCAGACGAACTGTTAGTGTTGTGAACGAATCGCAAACACGCTGAGATTGGGACCCCACACACTGAAATCGACTGAGAACAACCTGAGCGATCTCTCTTAATAAAATATTTAAGCGCCGAAGGCGCAACCACCCAATCCAACTTTGTACACACGAAACAGAGATCTTATGAATCAACGAAAAGCGAGCAAAAAGTAGCCTGTAAAACCGGAACAAGTCGGAAACCCCGTCGGGGGAAAGTACGACCTTCAAGTGCTCCAAGGCCAGACGACTGTATAGTTGCAAACGAATCGCAAACACGCTGAAGTTGGGACTCCCACACACTGAAATCAAGTGCTCCTAGGCAGACGAACTGTTAGTGTTGCGAACGAATCGCAAACTCACTGAAATTGAGACCCCACACACTGAAATCGACTGGGAACAACCTGAGCGATCTCTCTTAATAAAAGATTGAAGCGCCGAAGGCGCAACCACCGAAACCGACTTTGTACACACGAAACAGAGATCTTATGAATCAACGAAAAGCGAGCGAAAAAGAGCGTGAAAAACCGGAAGAAGTCAAAATAGTACCTGTATCTGCCACAAGACTCCTTCGCCAGCGCTGTTTGCGATGTGGTGTTTTCTCTGTTAACATTCCTGTGAGGTGGAGTTGGGGTTGGTTTACCATCCTCCAAGCGAATGGATTGGAACAGCAATTGTAGCCTACAAATCCGGTTTGTCCTGCTTCATCGTAGCTGGCTGCGCAACAAGAACAAAAGTGTGGAAAGTAAGTAACTATGTATTTCTTTGTCTCCCCATCCACCTATATGTGTGGCTGTCATCAGAGAGAGAATCATTACGTTGTTGGTGCCGTGCGCCTACAACGACGCGGCCTTGTCGTAAACGATGATGATTGCGTCGATGATGGCGCAGCCGGGGGCGTTCTGGCTGGTGGGTGCGACCGCCTGCGAGTGTTAACAGGTTGTGTCGCTGGTTCTTTTTGATCGCTTGGCCCACGGCGGCGGCTAGCACCTTGGCAGAGACTCTCAACTCCCGCTGAACAATACGTCTTGCGGATACTCGGGCACCGCATCAGTGCTTGCCCAACATCCATTCGGTCTCCAGCAGCAAAGCACTTGTGAGATCGCTGTTCAGTGTGGAGGTCGGATTGGGTGGTTGCGCCTTCGGCGCTTGAATCTTTTATCAAGAGAGATCGCTCAGGTTCTTCTCAGTCGATTTCAGTGTGTGGGGTCCCGATCTCAGCGTGTTTGCGATTCGTTCGCAACACTAACAGTTCGTCTGCCTAGGAGCACTTGATTTCAGTGTGTGGGGGTCCCAACTTCAGCGTGTTTGCGATTCGTTTGCAACACTATACAGTCGTCTGGCCTTGGAGCACTTGAAGGTCGTATTTTCCCGTCTTTTTCCTAGTTTTTCGCCGACTGTCTTTCCGTCTTTTACCGGGTTTTTCACGCTCTTTTTCGCTCGCTTTTCGTTGATTCATAAGATCTCTGTTTCGTGTGTACATAGTTGGATTGGGTGGTTGCGCCTTCGGCGCTTGAATCTTTTATCAAGAGAGATCGCTCAGGTTGTTCTCAGTCGATTTCAGTGTGTGGGGTCCCGATCTCAGCGTGTTTGCGATTCGTTCGCAACACTAACAGTTCGTCTGCCTAGGAGCACTTGATTTCAGTGTGTGGGGGTCCCAACTTCAGCGTGTTTGCGATTCGTTTGCAACACTATACAGTCGTCTGGCCTTGGAGCACTTGAAGGTCGTATTTTCCCGTCTTTTTCCAAGTTTTTCGCCGACTGTCTTTCCGACTTTTCCCGGGTTTTCACGCTCTTTTTCGCTCGCTTTTCGTTGATTCATAAGATCTCTGTTTCGTGTGTACAAAGTCAGATTGGGTGCTTGCGCCTTCGGCGCTTGAATCTTTTATCAAGAGAGATCGCTCAGGTTCTTCTCAGTCGATTTCAGTGTGTGGGGTCCCGATCTCAGCGTGTTTGCGATTCGTTCGCAACACTAACAGTTCGTCTGCCTAGGAGCACTTGATTTCAGTGTGTGGGAGTCCCAACTTCAGCGTGTTTGCGATTCGTTTGCAACACTATACAGTCGTCTGGCCTTGGAGCACTTGAAGGTCGTATTTTCCCGTCTTTTTCCTAGTTTTTCGCCGACTGTCTTTCCGACTTTTCCCGGGTTTTACACGCTCTTTTTCGCTCGCTTTTCGTTGATTCATAAGATCTCTGTTTCGTGTGTACATAGTTGGATTGGGTGGTTGCGCCTTCGGCGCTTGAATCTTTTATCAAGAGAGATCGCTCAGGTTGTTCTCAGTCGATTTCAGTGTGTGGGGTCCCGATCTCAGCGTGTTTGCGATTCGTTTGCAACACTAACAGTTCGTCTGCCTAGGAGCACTTGATTTCAGTGTGTGGGGGTCCCAACTTCAGCGTGTTTGCGATTCGTTTGCAACACTATGCAGTCGTCTGATCTTGGAGCACTTGAAGGTCGTATTTTCCCGTCTTTTTTCCAAGTTTTTCGCCGACTGTCTTTCCGACTTTTCCCGGGTTTTACACGCTCTTTTTCGCTCGCTTTTCGTTGATTCATAAGATCTCTGTTTCGTGTGTACAAAGTCAGGATTGGGTGCTTGCGCCTTCGGCGCTTGAATCTTTTATCAAGAGAGATCGCTCAGGTTGTTCTCAGTCGATTTCAGTGTGTGGGGTCCCGATCTCAGCGTGTTTGCGATTCGTTTGCAACACTATACAGTCGTCTGGTCTTGGAGCACTTGAAGGTCGTATTTTCCCGTCTTTTTTCCAAGTTTTTCGCCACTGTCTTTCCGACTTTTCCCGGGTTTTACACGCTCTTTTTCGCTCGCTTTTCGTTGATTCATAAGATCTCTGTTTCGTGTGTACAAAGTCGGATTGGGTGGTTGCGCCTTCGGCGCTTGAATCTTTTATTAAGAGAGATCGCTCAGGTTGTTCTCAGTCGATTTCAGTGTGTGGGGTCCCGATCTCAGCGTGTTTGCGATTCGTTTGCAACACTAACAGTTCGTCTGCCTAGGAGCACTTGATTTCAGTGTGTGGGAGACCCAACTTCAGCGTGTTTGCGATTCGTTTGCAACACTATGCAGTCGTCTGATCTTGGAGCACTTGAAGGTCGTATTTTCCCGTCTTTTTTCCAAGTTTTTCGCCGACTGTCTTTCCGACTTTTCCCGGGTTTTTCACGCTCTTTTTCGCTCGCTTTTCGTTGATTCATAAGATCTCTGTTTCGTGTGTACATAGTTGGATTGGGTGGTTGCGCCTTCGGCGCTTGAATCTTTTATCAAGAGAGATCGCTCAGGTTCTTCTCAGTCGATTTCAGTGTGTGGGGTCCCGATCTCAGCGTGTTTGCGATTCGTTTGCAACACTAACAGTTCGTCTGCCTAGGAGCACTTGATTTCAGTGTGTGGGGGTCCCAACTTCAGCGTGTTTGCGATTCGTTTGCAACACTATGCAGTCGTCTGATCTTGGAGCACTTGAAGGTCGTATTTTCCCGTCTTTTTTCCAAGTTTTTCGCCGACTGTCTTTCCGACTTTTCCCGGGTTTTTCACGCTCTTTTTCGCTCGCTTTTCGTTGATTCATAAGATCTCTGTTTCGTGTGTACAAAGTCAGATTGGGTGCTTGCGCCTTCGGCGCTTGAATCTTTTATCAAGAGAGATCGCTCAGGTTGTTCTCAGTCGATTTCAGTGTGTGGGGTCCCGATCTCAGCGTGTTTGCGATTCGTTTGCAACACTATACAGTCGTCTGGTCTTGGAGCACTTGAAGGTCGTATTTTCCCGTCTTTTTTCCAAGTTTTTCGCCAACTGTCTTTCCGACTTTTCCCGGGTTTTACACGCTCTTTTTCGCTCGCTTTTCGTTGATTCATAAGATCTCTGTTTCGTGTGTACAAAGTCGGATTGGGTGGTTGCGCCTTCGGCGCTTGAATCTTTTATTAAGAGAGATCGCTCAGGTTGTTCTCAGTCGATTTCAGTGTGTGGGGTCCCGATCTCAGCGTGTTTGCGATTCGTTTGCAACACTAACAGTTCGTCTGCCTAGGAGCACTTGATTTCAGTGTGTGGGAGACCCAACTTCAGCGTGTTTGCGATTCGTTTGCAACACTATACAGTCGTCTGGTCTTGGAGCACTTGAAGGGCACCGTTCCCGATGGCGTCATACTCTGACGCCATCGGTACCTTTTTTGATTCATTTCACCTGTATGACGCCATCGGTACCTTTTTTGATTCATTCATTCTCCGTACGCCATCGGTACCTTTTTTGATTCACATATTCTCGTACGCCATCGGTACCTTTTTTGGACCTTTTGAATCATGACGCCATCAGTACCTTTTTTGATTCATTTCACCTGTATGACGCCATCAGTACCTTTTTTCGACATAGGGGGGGTCATATGGAGGTCATATGGGGGTCATATGGGGGTCATATAGGGGTCATATAGGGGTCATATGGGGTCATATGGGGGTCATATATGGGGGTCATATGGGGTCATATGGGGTCATATAGGGGGTCATATGGGGGTCATATGGGGGTCATATGGGTCATATGGGGGTCATATAGGGGTCATATGGGGGTCATATAGGGGTCATATAGGGGTCATATAGGGGTCATATAGGGGTCATATGGGGGTCATATGGGGGTCATATAGGGGTCATATGGGGGTCATTGGGGTCATATAGGGTCATATGGGGGTCATATAGGGGTCATATAGGGGTCATATGGGGGTCATATAGGTCATATGGGGGTCATATAGGGGTCACGCTCCTTCGGAGCGTGTTTACTTCCCCAACCCGGGCCTATCGGCCCGGGTTGGGGAAGAAAAAACGGAAAAAATTTCAAAAAAACGAGTCAAAGTACTCTAAAAAGTCCGAAAAATGAAGTAAAATTTCGAAATTTTTTTCGACCAAAAATTCCACCCGGAACCCGCCTGGGCGCCCTAAATTTCACCAAGGTGGTTTTGGTCACCGAAAATTTTTCAGTCGAAAAAACGACTTTGAACCCCCAAAACGCGCTTAAACACCCCAAAAACCTCGAAAAAACTACTTTTTTTTCGAAAATTTTTTTTGACCCGGAACCCGCCCCGGGGTGGGGGAGGGGGGGGGCGGCGCGCTCTAAGGTGAAAAAAAAAATTTCGAAAAAATTTTCCGGAAATTTTGACACAAAGTCCGCCCGGCGGGGTGAAAAACTGATTCCCGAAAAAAAAGTCCCCACTTGTACTGGAGTCTGGTTCGAAATTTTCTGTGACCCGAGCCCCCGTGCGGGGCGCCGCGCTCTAAGGTGGTTCGGCCCAAAAATTTCGTGCACCTTTTAAGAGAGACGCCACGTAAATTATGAGTTCTAGTCCGAGCGGTGGAGTGATAGGCCCCCGAAATTTTGTCGTTTCGGTGAAAAAGTCGTTCGATTTTTGGACCTGCCGAGCACACACAGACAGACACACAGACAGACAGACAGACAGACAGACAGACAGACGCACATGGGCTCTCATATATATGTAGTCATATGGGGGTCATATGGGGGTCATATAGGGGTCATATGGGGGTCATATAGGGGTCATATGGGGGTCACATAGGGGTCATATAGGGGTCATATGGGGGTCATATGGGGGTCATATAGGGGTCATATAGGGGTCATATGGGGGTCATATAGGGGTCATAT
>JAPJBO010001488.1:0-42508 GCA_030068145.1 Diplonema papillatum | reverse complement strand
GTGGGACAATCACAGTTTCACTGAGGGAGTTGATGCACCACGAAAAGTCGATTAGAGAACTTAACACAGCCTTCAGGGTGTGGTTGGTTCAAAGAGAAATTCAAGTTTTTCCATGTCTTCGCCGCTGCCGAATGCCGACAGGTGGGACTACAGGTTCCCTTCTGTGCTCCGCGAGGCCTGGACTCGATCCTTTGCCTATGAGCCACCTTCCAAAAGGAAGTTCCGCGTGCGTGAAATGGAGTCTTTCTGCTCCACGTTATTCGGCACATGCGAAGAGGCCGTCACAGACAGGGCCCGCGCGGTACTCGCCGAGGCGATCGGCGCCACGATACTTGAGGTGGCGGGTTTGGATCTGCAGCGGGTCTTGGCGATCCTAATGCTCGTGTATGAGGAGGACGAAGCTCGCGTGTCACTAGCTGTTAAGAAGATTGTCGGAAAATTTGATGTACCCCCGCCTTCACTGGCGAGTCTTATCCAGGCCCCGGTCGAGGGTAGCGGAGCGGGGCAGCCGGTTTCTTCTGCGTCTGTTCCCTCTGCAGCGGTCCCGTCTGCGTCGGTGGCGCCTCCGGTGACGGCATCCGCGGGCGCATCGATGCAGGACCAGCTGCAGCGGATGGTCATGCAGCAGCAGGAGCAGATGCAGGCGCAGCAGCGGGAAATGCGGGCGCAACAACAGCAACAAGCGCACATGATGCAGGTGCTGCAGCAGATGCAGACGCAGCTGATGGGCATTTCGCACCAGCCGTCGCCCGCGGTAGCGTCAGTGTCAGCGACCGCGCAGCCAGCGCCGCAGCCAATGGAGTCTGACGGGCGGCAGGAAGAGGAAGAAGACGTTGCCCCCAGGGTGTTCGCGAAGGACGCCAAGGACGTCCGAGAGTGGCGGGAGCCCCTGCTCCTGGACCCGTGGGGTTTGATCCGGGACGTCGAATCGGCTTACGTGTGTGGGAGGGCTCACCTTCCGGGTGGCGAGCAGCTCGACAGCACGTTCGGCATGCTCCGATGCTGGATGTTGGCCATGTCGGCCACCGAGGGATGGACGCGCAGCCCCGACCAGCTGAGGCTGGGAAATGAGCTTCTGAAACAACTCCGGCTTCAGAAGCTGTACGTGGAGGAGGGGATGAGCCGTCGGGACCTCCTCCGACAAATCGGGTCTCAGGCTGAGGACCCGTTGGACAAGGCCGCCGCGGTTCTGCGCGGCAAGAAGGAGAGGGGTCCGACGAAGAAGCCGGCCTTCAGGCCGAGGCAGCCGGGAAACGGAAAGGCCGGCGGGAAATGACTGGCACCCACCCGGCCCAGGCTTCAACAGCCAGTTCCAATGCAACAACAGCTCGCGCGGATGAAGTTCCTCCCTCGTTCCACCGTCGCGTCGACCCACTCACCTCCCGTGCGAATGAAGTTCCTCCCTCCGTCGAATGTCTTTCCGACGCACTCCCCACCCGTTCAAAAGTTCGTCTCCCCGCCGATTCCCATGCCTACACACCAAGTATATCTTCATCCCCCGTTGGCACGCACAACCGAGGCGTCGATGCTGCCACCAACACCGACCCGGCCAATGATGTGGGTTCGAGCTTGCAGCTCCTCACGGCCGTCAACGACCTCATCGTCACTGCGACCAACCTGTGCGCCGCCGTTGCCGGGAACCGAAGGGATGCCGACATCGGAGATAGGCATGGCAGTCTACCGCCTCATTTCGTCTGGAGGCACGAGCCGTACCGGTCGGACACAGGAGGGTGCGAGTACCGTGGAGATGGCTCGTACGAAGATGTCGGCGGTCGTGGCGGACATGTGGGCCCGGTCGACCACGCAGGAGCGTCGAAGCCTGTGGCGGCGGCTGCAGGCATGGACGACAGAACGTGGACTTGGGATGAACGCGGACTCGGCATGCCTGTTCGTGGCGGCAACGGGTGTCCGGCCCCAGGGACAGCTTGCCTACACCAAGGCCCTGTCGGCCTCGTTTGGGGCGATGGGGTTCGAGAACCACCCCCTGCGGGTCTTGGCCAAGGCCTTGCGCGGGGGTGGGGCGGCTATCCCGGAGAACCAGGCGACGCCAATCGAGAGGCGGAAGCTTGTGTCTTGGGCCAGGCAGCAGCAGTCGTCCGTTCGTCTGGCGGTTCTGGTCGCGTGGAAGACGGCTTCGCGTTGGGCGGAGGCGGCGAATCTTTCGTCAGTGCAGTTCCTCCTGGTGACGCAGAAGGAGGTCATCGTGGACTGGTTCCAGACGCCGAAGGGGCGGACGCAGGATCCGTTCAAGGCGTCGCGGTTTGCGGTCATCCAGGGACCGTTGACGGCGGAAATCGCCGTTCTGTACGCGAAGTGTGCACCCTTCGCTCCGCTGTCGGCGTTGACAACGTCGGCACTGGACGCTCTGTGGGGCCAGTCGACGCAGATGCAGGGGTACACCGCGCACTCCATCAAACGCGGAGCGGTGAAGCACCTCTTGCCGTTGCTGACCAGCGGCAAGCTGTCGCCGCACCTCATCGACCGGCTGACGAAGCACGAGGAGGAGGGCGGACCCGGAACGCTGTCGAGGACCACACTCCGGTACGCCGGGGGCGACGTGGACCTTGCCAGGGCACTCGAGACCGGCAAGGTGACGAAGCACTTGTGACGGGATACCTCCGCAGTGGTCAATTCCACTCCGTCACCCGACGAGGCGGTTCGACGCGGCTGCCGCGAAGCAAGGAGGAGCGCGCTTCGCCATTGCATGTCGCGCCGATCAAGCCGATGTCTGTCGCGAAGCTTCGTGCGCGGATGAACGAGGCAACCCTCCGACGTTTTGACGATACGTGGCGTTCAACGTTCTTTCCCCGTGTCGAGACGGAGACGGCAATCGGGTCCCCCTCGACCCTTCGTCCCGACCATGCATCTTTGCTCGCGGAAAACGGGATTGCCCGCAGTTCAACCGGTCCCGGCCCGTTCGCTTCAGTCCCTTTCACAGTGCTGGAGGAGAAGGAAGGGGCGCTGCGTCAGCGCTTCATCTTGTGGACGGTGGACGGTAACCGAGCCGCTCAAGAGGCGGGTTACGAAGCATCTGTGCCCCTCGGACACGTTTCCGGCTACCTCGGGGCGAGCCGCGAGGAGTGTGGCTCAACCCGGGATTTCAAGACGGGTTTTTACGCCATTGAGATCCCGCCGGAGTCGCGTCATCTCTTCAGGTTCGCTGACTCCGATGGTGGTTGGTGGGAACTTCTGCGGCTTCCCATGGGACACTCGTGTGCACCGGAGTTAATGCACACCTTGGCAGCGGTGGCCGGCGGACATGAGGACTTCGTGCGTCCGGAGTTTGCGGAACGGGATGTCATCGTCGACATTTGGATCGACAACATCCGGTATGCGGGCAAGAAGCCGGCTGTGCGGCTCGCGACTCGGAGGCTGGACCTGACCGCGGAGGAGTGCGGCCTGACGTGGAAGCCGTCCGATTCGCAGACTGCCGCCACACGGTATGAGTTCATCGGGGTCGATTGGGACCACGTTGCTCATCGTGTGGCTGTCTCACGGAAGTTGCGAAGAAAGCTGATGGAGGCGCGCTACACGCTGAAGTCGTCGCCCACCGTGCTGGCGTGCGAGCTCGAGACTCTCGGCGGCCGTTTATTGCATGCCTCTGCGGTCGCCGGCATTTTTCCGGGCTCGTTTTGGTTTGCGTTGAAGTTCTTTCGACGCATAACCAACTCGTTGAACCGAGGGGCTCGGCTGCCCTCTGATAGAGTTGAAGTTTCTCCGTGTGTTCGTTTGTCGCTCCAAGAGTGGATTGACTCGGTGCTGAAGCCGAGGGCCGTTCCCACTCTCGAACAGTCCCCACGTATCACGGCCTTCGTGGACGCGAGTAAGAAAGGCTGGGGGGGTGTCCTTGTTGACTCGCGCACAATGGAAGTGACCGTGTTGGGGGGGTCATGGAACTCTGCAGAGAGCTCGTTGCACATAAACGAGTTAGAGGCTATTGCCTTCAAGTTAGTTGTCTTGGCTCTGCCGCCCTCGATTAGAGGTGGGAGAGTGGACATTGTGGTTGATAATACCACTGTGAAAGGAGTGGCCCGTAAGGGGTCCTGTTTGAAAAGTGCCGTCTTGAACGAGGCGGTAGTTAAAGGACTGGAACGCGTTGATGGGGACACCTCAAAATGCGGTGGAAACACTTTACCCTTGATGGGGACACCTCAAAATGCGGTGGAAAAAGTTTACCCTTGATGGGGACACTCACAGTTTCACTGAGGGAGTTGATGCACCACGAAAGTCGATTAGAGAACTCTACACAGCCTTCAGGGTGTGGTTGGTTCAAAGAAACAGTCAAGTTTTTCGAATGTCGCAATCGCCTCTTCCGACGTCGGACATTTGGGAATGCAGATACCCTGCGTCCCTAAGAGCAGCTTGGAAGAAGAGGTTTGGCGAGGACGATTATCCTGACAAACGTAAGTTTAAGGTCAGAGATATGGAAGTCTTTTGCGTCTCCCGTTTCGGTCGCTGCGAAGTCGGTGTCGTGGAGGTCGTGCGTTCAGTGGCAATCGACGTGCTCGAAGTTATGTTTGCAGAGGTGGCAGCGTTTGATCTGCAACACCTTCTGGCGGTGGTGCTCATGCTGGAGAGCAAGGATGCCTTGTCCGTAAACAAGGCCGTCGCCAAGGTGGTGCCGGGTTTCGTGGTGCCGCCGCCGAGTCTCAGGCCGAAGGAGGATACATCGGCAGGTCAGGCGCTTCCGGCTGCCGCACCGGAGGTGGCGACGATGCAGGTGCTGTTGCGGCAGCAACAGGAACAGCTTGAACAGCAAAGACGCCAGCAGCAGCAAATGATGACGATGATGACGCAGATGCAGGCGCAGCTTATGGGCCTCGCGCAGCAGCCGCCGCCTGCGGTAGCCTCGGCGGCCGCGCTGCCTACGTCGGCGACACCGATGGAGGCGGACGCGCCAATGGACGCGCCGGTGGCGACAGTTGGGCAGCCGGTGGCTGTCGCTCCGCGGGTGTTCGTCAAGGAGGCGAAGGACGTGCAGTCGCTGGCGAACGCGATCGAGGGCGACCCGGAGGGCCTCGTTCGTGATTTGGAGGTGGCGTACGTGTGTGGGAGGACCCACCTCGCTGGCGGCGAACTATTGGAGTCTAACTTCAACATGTTGCGGAGCTGGGTTCTCTCGGTGTCGGCAACGGTCGGCTGGTTGCAGCGTCGCTGCTAGCGGGCCCAGGGAAGGGAAATAAAACCGGGCCACTTTTTGTGTTTTTTTTTTTTTTGGGGAAAATTTTTTTTTTCCCCTGTGTAGGAAAATCCCTGTGCGTGCGTACAGATTTTTTGGGGGCGGGGACCAGAAACAAAAAAAAAAGTCAGAGCACCCTAAGGTAAAAATGTGACCTCCCTAGATATCCTGAGTATTTTTCAGTCGAAAACAGCCACGTGGACCCCAGGCTGACCGCAGAAGGCTGCAGCCACCGAGGAAGTGCAGATCATGTCCTGACGGCTAGCGATGAACGCTACGAGTCCGAAGCCAACCTCACGCGAATTTTTGGACAGAGTGGGTGTAGCCTACAGACAAACCTTGGATGAATTTTTAGCCCGCAACACAGCAGTCATACTGTCTGTTTGCGCGCGAGTCCGCTGTCAGGAGCCCAGTGGGCTGACGCGCACCTGCCTGCAAGTGCACGACGGGCGCTAGCTAAGCTCCCATACGACCTGCACCGCAGCTCGAATGCGAGTGAGAGCTTCAACGCCTCGTTGCTTCAGTGCTTCAGGCAAGAAAGGTTCACATCCTGTCGCTGATGGACAATTATCGTGGAAAGGTTTTGGAGTTTTTCCTGAAGAATGCTCCGCCCCAGCCTGACCCTGGAGTCCAAGCGAACGTTGTGGTCCGCTCAGGTGGCAATGCACGAGATCAAGTCTAGCTCGAAGATACGATAAAACAAAACATTTCTTTTGGGAACCCCACCGATCACCACAAGCACGCACTAAGCTGAACTTTACAAACACACAAAAGGTCGAAAGACACCAATCCGTACGCCCATTCGGGATCGTCGGAAACACAAAAAAGACACCGGGTCTTTTTTTTACTGGTGATGCGGCCGACATGCGTATAAGTCGATCTTTGAGTGCGTGAGCCCCTCCGAAGAAAGGTCCATCGCACTAGTTCGAAGCTACTTAGCCCGGGTCTCTGGGTCGCGTCCCCCTCCTTCTTTTGGTCGCCTGGTCCTGCGTCTTGTTGGTCCGTCCGGGCTGGGGGCTTCGCGCTTCCCCTTCGTCTTGCATCACCTCGTCTCCACTCCCTGCCGCACGGGCTCCTACGTTTTGTGCCACCTGCGACGCGGGTCGCTTTACTGCTCTTCTGCGCGACGGCTGCTCTGTACTCGTTGCCTTATCCGCGATTGCCGCTTCTCGTACCGACCGCGCCTGCCTTTCCTGTTCTGCCTTTCGCCTCTGTGGTCCGTCGGCCGCCTCAGCTCGGGCGTCCTGCTGTGCTGTCTGGATCTCCTCGTCTTCCTTCTTACGTTGCTTGGCACTCCGTGCCGCCCGCGTCGCTTGCGGCGCGGGCCTCTTCAGAGCCGGTCGTCCTCGTGCGCGCTGTTCCGCCTTCGTATCCTGGTTCGCGCCCTCTGCCTCCGGCGCACCTCTTGACACTTCCTTGCCCTGGGCGGTGTTCCTCTTCGAGCTCCTCCCTCCTCGTCCCGCCTGATTCTCCTGTTCCGCTAAGGTGAACCACTTCTGGGCCCGTCGCCCCCTTTCCTCGTCCGATGGGTACCACTTTTTGAAATCGAATTTTCCTAGTCTCTCCCCGTCTTCCCTGCGCTCTGTTTGTACCTTTCCGTGTTCTGCCTTCGTGTACTCTCCTGCCGACACCTCGAGCCCTCGTAGCGCTTGCAGGGTATCTCTGCCCAGGATACAGCGCCTCTCCAGACCCTCCGTCCACCGTCCTGACGCGCCGAGCCGCCGCAGCCAACCTATTGATTTCTTTCTTGCCGGCAAAAGCTCCCCATCGTGGGTTCCTTGGAGCGTCTTGAGCATCCCCAACAGCGTCCTCATTTTTCCCGCGAGCGCAGCTCCTCCATGCGCTTCCCTTTTCTGGCCTGCGTCCTCCTCTCCGTCCTCTGCGTCTTCCGGCCCAACCGCCTTCTGTCCGCGTCGCGGCAGGTCCATTCCGGATTCGACTTCAAAGTCCACGGCGAGTTCTATGAACGTCACCGCCATCTCTTCCTCGCTCTTGGCCCAACGCAGTGTCGCCAGCCATTGCGCCAGCGCTAAGTATAGCGCCCTTCCATGCTTCCAGTTTCTGGGCATGTAGTCCGCCAGTGAATTCTGGATCACTTCCGTCTCCTGCGGCGCCCACTCCCAAGGATATGCAAGCCCACGTCCGTCGCTTTCCCGCTGCACCGGCTTCTTGTCCCTCCTCTGCCTCTCCAGGGTGATCTGGACCATCATGCCCTGCACACTGTTGACAAGTTGGCGCGTCAAGCCCCTGCAGACCCATGCCCCTGCTCCTTCACCTCCTCTCTCTTTCTTCGGTTTGATCCCGCAAACGGACATACACTTCGGCCATTTCTGCCATTCTAGCGCGGTTACCGCATACGTCGTTCGTATGGCGTCCCACTCTCCACATCGCCACCACATGTGTAGGTGGTCCTCGTCTTCCTTTCCGCAGTACTTGCACGTTGCGGCCGACATGCGGCCACGCCGAAAATATGCCCTTTTTTGTACGCGGAATCATGTACCGTACTGACTGATATGTTTATTCTCGGGAACAAGGTAGTTTTCTGCACGAGTAGTTTTCCAGTGCCACGCGAACACGGTGTGGGCAGTGGGCTCACGGGTATAAGGCCTGGAGTCCAGGCTGGTCCTGACCGCTTGGCAACACAAACGGGTATAAGGCCTGGAGTCCAGGCTGGTCCTGACCGGTTGGCAACACAATTCACCAACAGTTCTGCAAGGTTCAAGTGGTCGGTTGGAGCATGAACAAGACGAACGGCTCGTACACGGTTGACTCTTTAATAACTGTTGCCAGTGCACAGATGAAGGAAGCTCTCGTCGTGGTATGAATTTCTTTGCATGCAGAAACTGACAAGTTAGGCCCAGTCATCGTTGCTGACTTCTGGAAAAGTGGAGGGTCAAACAGGACTGGACCTTCGGTCTGTTGGTCAACCAAGGATTCCTGCTATTTGCTGAGGGTGGACTATTCTTTTTACCTACCCCCCCCCGTGTTTAACCAGACTCACACCACAGTCCTGTCTGCAGACACTCAGGTTCCACGCTGATGATGGTCCGCCTTATGTGTCCGTGGCTTAAAGGACCGAAACACGGCGCAGACGGGACCAGTGCGGTGTTGAGCACATACCCATTCCAAGCACGTTCTTGCAATCCCCCCATTCCAGTAGGGTACTTCGCGTAACGCGACTTGCTGCCCTCAGCACGCAGGATTACTTCCTCGCACTCTTTTCCTTTTGGTACTTCAACCATTGGTGCTGCACACGGCAACCCCATGTCCACTGTGCTCTGCGGAGTTTACTTCGCAGATTGCCACCGTAAAAAGAAGACAAGTCAGTGCTGCCTAGCGAGTCGCAGTCACAATCAGGGCGAGTGCCCTGAGTTTTTTAACTGATTGCTCAGACACGGTTGTAGGGGCCTTCTCCCCGTGACGGATTCGCCTGTGCTCTAGTAGCACGGGTGGTCCTGGCTGTGACGAGCTACGAACAGCCGCCTGACAAACCAGACTCACACCACAGTCCTGTCTGCAGACACTCAGGTTCCACGCTGATGATGGTCCGCCTTATGTGTCCGTGGCTTAAAGGACCGAAACACGGCGCAGACGGGACCAGTGCGGTGTTGAGCACATACCCATTCCAAGCACGTTCTTGCAATCCCCCGTGTTTAAGATCGCCCCCCCCGTGTATAAGATCGGTTTTTTTGAGAAATGAGGGCGATCTTATACACGGGGGTGGGTTCCCGCGCAGCGGGAAAGTTTTTTTTTCGGGGGTGTTTTTACTGTTGGGGGATTTTGGCCCCGCGCAGCGGGATTTTTTTTTTGGGGTACTTTTTCTCCGAAGGGGAGAACGAAGAAGTCATTCAGTTCAAAAGATTTCACGCAAGCACTTGAAGCCCTTCCGCGTTTGCATTCTGTAGTGGAGGCTGGGGTATAACCACGTCTCACACACCTCGCCCTACTAGTATCAGCAGCCTTTTTCTCTTCTTCTTTTTCGCGCTTCGCTACGTCTTTCAAAGCGAGTCAGCTTTTCATCACTGCTGCACGCACATGTCTGTCCTCTTCGCTTCTCATTTTTGGGTCAAACCCCTATGCTAACGCAAAACCATGTCTGCGTACTCCATCATGAGTTCGTAGCCTCTTCAGCTTGCCGCCGCAGCAACCATGCACGGTGCAGTAGTAAACTTGTAAAATGACCCTTTTACTAGTAAATTTACTAGTAAAAAATTGTACAAGTAAAATTTACACTTTTACTAGTAAAACTTACAAGTGCACTAGTAAATTTTACTAGTGCACTTGTAAATTTTACTAGTGCACTAGTAAAAATTACAAGTGAATTCAGTTGTTTTTCAGTCCAAAACAGTGTATTATAGGGGGTTTTGCGTGAAAAATTGGGAGATTGAAAACTGGGTAGGTTTGGTCGATGTGCACTACTCCTCGGACTGAGTTGGGCAGGGTTGTTGGGAGCCTTGATGGGAATCATCTCCCCTGATATACAGCCGCGCCGTTGAAAAACCAACTGGAACTGTGCGCACTGTCCAGCCCCTTTGCCCTGAGACTTTTGCTGAGCTAGTTGACAGCTGCCGAGGAAAAGCGTCTACAAAATGAGAAGAAACGGAGGCAAGAGACGCACTGTGAGTGGTGTCGTGCCAAATTCACAACAGTGAAACACACTCTACAATGGCGACGTGAGCGGGGAGCGGGGAACCCTGGGCAGAAGCGGCCACCTGACTGTTGCGAATACTTCTTCCAGTAGGTCCGAGCATGTCTGCCACTTCCTGACACGCTTCGGCACGGAGGCTTTGCCCAAGCAGGGATCTTGACAGCAGTAAGGAGTTCCACACAGCCCATCAATGTAGCACTCGGGCTCGACCATAATAGTCAGAGTTTGTGAGGTTTCGTAAACATGAAAAAGCGGACGAGGCAGCAGGAAGAGTGCTGAACGGACGAAGCGTCTTTGGTGGGGATCGGTCTAACATGATGCAGGCCTCCAATATGTATGCGCCCAAGATGCCGCCGGCCTAGTGCAGATGGAAGAGATCGGCAGGTTTGCACGGGGGACCCTCGAGCATCAGAGGAACCGCAGACTCCGAGAGCGACTAAACGCGCCACAGAGCAGCGGCAAGACGCTGCACCAACTCCGGAGGTCCAGCGGAGCAGTGCGCTAGTGAGAGCAATCGATTCTACCAAACGGCACAACGGAGATATGTGGTTTAGGGTGCAACGAAAAGGCCACCTCTCAACACATTCTGACAGCGGGCGACACAGCGCACCTTAGATGGTTTCAGCCGGAGGCGGACCAAAGGCCGGTGTTCGGGCACCCACCCGAATGCAGGCCCTGGACGCCTATGCGAATGGAGCCACGCGGTAAACCGGAGTGTGGCTCTACGCGTGCAAAAGCAAAAATGCAGAGTGCAAACGAAGTGGCTCGAAGTTGGCTGACCGTGAAGGAAAAAGTATGAGCCGCCAATAAACGACGATCTTGGTACGCTCAAGAAGAAACCCACGCATCTCTCGCGCCTGACTACCCATTTGTCAAGTGACAAGTGCACTGAATGGGCAACATGGGCCCTAGAAGCATAGGAAGAAGGTGAGAACGCAAACACGGCAGCGGCAGCAACACCCCAAGAATCAACGACAATAAAATGAAGCAGTAGGCACACCGCGTTCGTTCCCAACACCCCGACCCGATCAAGCAACCGCCAAACCCCAAGAAGTACTATTCTCAAGGCAACAGCCCAAACAACTTCCCCTAGCACCCTCGTGTGACAAGAAACCTCCAGTCCTCGAAACCCCCCGTGGATCTTCCATACCATAAGCAGAAGAAAGTTGGACCGGAAATATGTTGGTCCGAAAATATTTGGACCGCACAAAAGTTGGACCGCGGACGACCAAAACAATTGGACCATTTTGTCCGGTCCAACATATTTCCGCCCAGGCACGTATCCACTTAGGCGGGGTTGGGTCGATGGGCATGAGGTAAAAAAATGTCCGCATCTTGGTCCACCCTCGGCACTGACCAACCGCAACCGGTCGCGATCAAACATCCTTCCACGCAAGGAAGATCTTGTGATTCCACCACAGGGCCAGTGGCTGGACCATGGCCAGGGTGCTTCGTTGCAAGTTGCTGGAGGGAACTCAGCGGGTTACGCAGCGCCGCGCAGTGTTCGGGAACTCCTGGCGGCGGACCCATGCGCGACTACGGAGTGGAGCGAGTGCCAGCCGCAAAACTGCACGAAGTACACAGAACCCCCCGAAAAAAGTTGGCCGGACAAAAGTTGGACCACCAGAGCCCAAAATAGGTGAGTTGGACCTTTTTGTCCGGTCCAACTTATTTCCGTTTATCGGTATTTGCCTTTCAGAGTTGACCGCACTGTTGCCCACGACTCAGTCCAAAAAATGGATGCCAAGCCTGTCCGGCATAAGACGCACGCAGGCAGAGATATTCGTAACTTCCTGGGCCAAACGCAAGATACCAGAGCATCTTTTGCCGTGCAATGGCGCCCATCTATTTCTGGTACCACGTACCTGTGCACGACTCTGCTCTGAGAGGACAAGGACGCCTCCCTCGCGCTCCGTCTCTTCCGATGTTATTGTCCCGTGTTCCCACCGCATCGAGCCACAGGGGGGTCGTGTTCGAGTGTTCACGTTTGCCTTGGAGTGGGGGAAACCTGGATTGACGCAGTCTGCCTAAGCGCGGAGCTCTCAAGCACTGGGTTGACACTTTGCTCTGCTCTCCCAGCCCCATTTTGTCGAGTTAGGTGAAAAAGAAGCCGGTTCTTTTGAATGTGTGCTTCACTTGCCACAGTTTCTTCTTGTTTCACCCCAAAACACCTGCCAAAACACCTGAAATCACTTGTAAATTTTACTAGTGGCACTTGTAAACCATTTTCACTAGTAAAGCCACTAGTAAATTTACTAGTGAAAGCCTTTACTACTGCACCGTGTGGGGGGATTGGTTGGGGGGGGGGGGCAGCGCTCTTGTTAAGTATCAGCCACTTTGGCCGGATGGCCAAATCCCCCCCCTCAACCAGCACGTTCTTGCAATCCCCCCCCCCCGAAGGCGGGTGTGTGCTACCACCATGGGATCTTTTGGAGCGCAGCCGCCAATGCCGCTGCCTTGGCCGAGCAGGTGCTCAGCAGAGGCGGTGGAGAAGGCCTTATCGCAGAACTTGCAGGTTACCTTGTGCATCTTCGATCCGGGTACTTCCGTGATTGTCACCCCCTCCCAGGCGTCTCCTTTGCGCTTGTTCGCCTTTTGTGACGAAAGGTCCGTCTGGATATATACTTAGTTGCCCCTCTTCCTTGATAGATTGCGTTTCCAGTGGATGCCGACCTTGATACAGTAAACGCCTACACAACGTTTACTCAACGTTTACTCAACGTTTACTCCAAAATGAGTAAACGTAAACGTTTATAAACGGTAAACGTTTACCGTTTTACCTGGAACACTGCCCTAGGGCTATGTAGGATGGAAACGTTGGAAACGTTTCCGTTTCCGTTTCCGTTTCCTTCTTTTTGGCGGTGGATGGAAACGCCGTTTCTTTTCAAAAGAAACGGCTGGTATGCCACCAGTATACTTGCTGAAGGTCCGACCGGAAATGTGTGTGACCCGAATGGCGGACCCCGCAATCCAGTGGGAAACCATGGACAAGGAGGCTCCGAAAAAGAGGGAGGAATGAAGCATAAGAGTTGCGACCGCGTGGAGCAGACGCAACCACACGCATCCGGTTGTGATGACTTTGAGGTCTGCAGCTCTTTATACCAATGGCTGTTGTGTCGACGATGCTCTGTTATGCGAGGCCGTTGGCCAACGCGCTGAAGACGATCGAGAAAGCACATCCGCTTCCAATAATAGGCTCTACAGATACGATCGTTCAAGTCAGCGGGAGCACCGCCGCGCCACAGGCTACAAGACCGGGGTTTATCGGCGGCGAAAGACAAAGAGGAGTGCAATCAGCATCAGGAGGTGAGAAGGGCACACGTATGCCGGGGCAATGTTAAACCCGCCAGAAAAGCGATGGCCACGCAGTAACGTGTGCGTCATCGCTTGCCTCAGTGCACCTTGCATACGACGGCGGGTGGCAACCGTCACCGGAAGGGGCACGCGCTGAAATATGGCCTCATGCAAAAAAAGCCGTGAGAAAACCTTTTTGCCCCGAATCGTCCGTTACAAAAAACCTGACACCACGAGCATCTAAGGTGACAGACCACTATGCCGATAAGGGAGCGCGCAGAATTTTTGAGCAGTTCGAGTCGACTTTGAGCTCATCCGGAGTCCTAGACGCCAGCAAAGCGCAGAGGCAGAGCTGGTTGGCGACCATTTTTATTCACTTTTGTGTCATTTATGCGCATCACACATCCTCATTTTTTTGTGCTGTCCCATATTTTTGGAGCCGTGACATAATGAGCGTTTGCGTGACATAATGAGCGTTTGCGTGACATAATGAGCGTTTGCGTGACATAATGGAGTGAAGAAATTTTGTGACCCATGCAAAAAAAGCAATTTTCTGAAACATTGCTGGCCATATAAGCACTTTACGCCTTCAATCAAACATACATGAGCCAGAGGGGTTTGAGGTTCAAAAGGAACACGTTGCATTCCAAAAGAAACAAGGCCGGTCCAGAATACCGATGCGAACCAAGGTATTTCCACCGAAGTCCCCTGTTTCCACACCCGCTTTGCGGGTGCCACATGCCCTTTTAGAACCTCCCGATTTAACTCCATCTCAGAGGCTGGAGTTCACCGTGTACGCAGTTCTTTGCATCTCCTACCAATTACCTCTCCACACAACACAGAACCTCGCCGACATAACGCATGACTGTCTTAAAGCTGCTCGCAGACACTTGAAGACAACACGAGTCCACTTCAATTATCATTTTTCTGTCTGCAGACTGGACGACTGGCAGTGGGAAAACCCCTACGGTCATTTTAAACCAGAATGGAACTCACAGTCTGCAATCGAAGCAATTTTGAACAGCACGTGATCCAACTCATGTACACCAGTGCGTGTCATCAAACCGTCATCACACCTTTGCGCCGGGGTTGCTCCCTTGTTCTAGCTTCCGCCCTGCAAGGCGCACTTCTGACGAACGCACTTTTGCCTTTTCAACGTTTTCCACTCGCATGATTTGGCACTCAGGTTGCGATAGTGGTCTATCCCACAGCCAATCGGTGACAACGACGGGCGGTGTATACAAATGGCAGGACGTAAACAGTGCAAGCTGATGACTCGCGGGTTCTCTTTTGAGTTTCGTCCAAGGCCTCGTTGCGCGGGATCAATGAGATCGTACGTACTCCTACGTCAGAGGTGAAATTCTTAGATCGTAGGTTGTTGTGACTAAATGACACAATGTGAGTGCAATGCAACTTCGAGCAAAAAGTGAAGGGAAAACAAGTGAAAGGCTCGAGCCCGCAGTTCGGACCCCTGCCGTTCCGAGCCCTGATTTCTCGTGCACCGGGTCGGAAATGCCCACCCTTGCCGAACTGGTGCATGCCGTGGGTGTTTCCACCAACACTTGGCAAGACTTCTGCCAAGAGAGTGCCCTAACTTGGGTGGGAATTTAATGCCAGCTAATTTCGTGCAAAGCGCCGGCAGAGAACGAAATCGACCGAACAGGACACGAATTTTCTTGTCTGTGGGTTTCGGGCTCTGTCGCTTTCCGGGACTGGCGACACTACCTGGGGGTCGAATATGCTTTCCCACACTGACCGCTGATTAAAGTGGTCTCTGCCCTGCCAGTTGTCCCCCCCCCCCGCAAATCATAAGGGCTGAGCCCCACGAACACCCTCCCCTACCTTTATGGCACCTTGAAAGCGAAACACGCCGCCCCGATGCAACATTTTCATCGACGACGGATGCACAGCTGGATCTAACGGGTCTGTTGAAATCAGTCATGGAGATCCTACGGAGGGAGGACAACGACCGATTCAACGCGACCGGGTTTAGATTCTTCTGGATCACGGAGTCCAGTGACGACACCGCCTTCTTTCTGAAGACGCATGTTGACGAGCTCTCGGGCCTGGTCGCGGGTACATGGGATTTCACGACCATGTACGACCAGCTGGGACTCGAGGAACTGCTGGAGGAAATCGCTGGTACCATCGACGAAGCCTTTGCAGCGGAGGCCGAACGGCTCGGCGTTCGGGTTGATGAACTGGTCCTAGTACGACCGAAGAGCCAACATGGGCCGCAGAAGAAGAAACGTTGTTTTGCGTTCATGCTGTTGACGGATCTGAGCTCACAGCAGGCAGCATATTCTGCACACGACCTCAAGGCCCTCCTCGCTTTCTGCCTGGCGAACACGTACGTACTGGTGAACGGCATCCTCATGCGGCAAATATTGGGCATCCCGATGGGCGCTAACGCCTCCCCAGACATTGCCAATCTCTTCTGCTACGCAAAGGAGAAGAGGTACATGATGAGACTCCTGGCTGAAAGGGACATCCGGCGGGCTACACTCCTCAGCATGACGCGCCGTTTTATAGATGACCTGCTCTGTTTCGGGACGAAACCCCCTCCCGAGTCCATCTACAGCATGGGGTACAAGCAGACGAATGCATGCGTAGGGGATGCGACTTTCCTTGGCATACGGATACGACATGAGGTCTCCGGCGCGTCTGGAAGGCGATACATGCGACTGTCGGTCTTGGACAAGGCGAAAGCCTACCCGTACCGCCCCCTCGCGTACACGTCAGTCCTGTCTACGGCCCCGTCAAACTTCGGTTCGAGCATCCTCATTGGGGCCCTCGTTCGCAACGGTAGGATCGCCAACAACATATATGATTTCAAGACCGAAATGAACAACACGGTCTTGAAACTCATGCGGCGTGGTTACCGGAAAAGCGTTTTGAAGAGTGGATTCCGCAAATGGCTCCTGGACACATACCCAGAGGCCAAATTTGGCGAGCATTGCGGGAAGGTGCGGAGGCACTTCTTCTGGCTCATTCACGAGGTGGAACGCACTCTATCACTGCCAGAGCCGGCCGCGATGGACCTTGCGATCGAGCGCCTTCTGGCTGAAAGACCCTTCGTGAAATACAATGGCCGCCCCCAACCTGTCCCGGAAGCTGAAGATGACGCCCCCCGATCACCGCCCACCGAAGCACCGACCCGACAGGCTGACACGACCGCCCCCCGTGAGTCCACGCGGAAAGGCCACAAGCGAAAGGCTGAAGAGGACGAACAACGGGCTTCAAAGCGACGCCGCTCGAATGTCCACAAACCGGTTCTAACAGTTGCCCCTCCATCCACGTGCTACCGATCAGTCGTTTGTACACACCCGCCTTCCGTGAGGCATGATCCGACGCTGTTTGGCCCCGCCGGCCTCCCGAATCTGGGGAACACGTGCTTCTTTGGTGCGGTGCTGCAGCTCCTGCTACGGGTTGGGCCGATCAGAGAGATGTACTGGAGCCTTGCGCAGGACCTCCCCAACTGCCGTGGATTTCTCGGGGACTTCCTGGCTTACTTTGCCATGCTGTCAAGCTCTCGCGACAGTGGTGACCAGCGTAGCCGGGATTGTCGGAGAATGGGTGTCCAAGCCATCCTGAGCATGTTCGCAAACTTCTGCGATGCACGGCAGCACGATGCGCACGAAGCTCTGGTAGCGATACTCAGCGCGACTAGTGCGACGCTGGGTCCGGACGAAACGGGGACCCCCTGCCCGGGCTACCAACTCTTCGTAACATGCTTGGAGAACGGCTGGACCAGCTCAGTACGATGCAGTGCATGTGGACGCACTTCTTCCAGCAGTCAGGTAATGCAATGTTTGCAAATTCCTTGCGGAAGGAAGCTGGAAGACTCTCTCCACGTGCACGGGTTTGTGAATCCGGAGAGAGTATGCGACTGCAAGGCTGTAGGTACGGTGGTTGAAAGCATGGATCTCCGTCTGACAGCTGAATGTGTTCTGATGCAGTTTGGCATCTACACGAGAAACGGTGCCAGGCGCCAGAATGACGTGAAACTGCCCCCCTTCCTTGGACCGCCGGACCATCTGCTACGCCTCGCAGCCGTCGTGGTGCACATGGGGGAGGATACGGCTAGCGGGCACTACGTCACGTACGTTGCGCAAGACACGGGGTGGATCCTCTTCGACGACCTGCACGTCACCTCTGTCGACGACATTCCGTGGGGTGACGTTTACCTCGCGGCCTTTGTCCGGATCCCCCGGAATGCCCACGACATGACTCCGCCACCCTCCATGGTGCTTCCTACTCAGGATCGGCTACCCGACTTGCCTGCACCCCCAGGTTTTACAGTCTCACTGCGGGAATGCTGCTGCGCAGTCGTCAAGCCACCCAAGAACCAGGTGGTTGGGGGGGGTGTCGTTGGACGGGAAGAAAAAAAAAAAAAAAAACAAGCAAATGGCGTCCCCGTTTCTCCGTACGTCGTCGACAGGGTTCGTGAACTTCGCGGTACCGGCCGATATTAGGCCTTTGTTTGCTGACATTGTGGGACCCACGTTCAGCAGGAGGAATGTGAAGCTGACCGAGGCTTCTGGTTGGGCCATGCACTTTTTCAGTGCCGCAGAAGGTGCGAGTGCCCAGGTGTTGCGTGCGCAGGAGGTCCTGTACGACATGCTCGAGCTTGACGAGGGTGACGAATTGCGCGCGAGGGTGAAGGCATGGGAGCCGTGGAAGTTGGCCATGGTCCTGGCGGAGGCGGCAGTCGTCAACAAGGGCCTGTTTCGTCGGGTCATGAAGGCCCGGGGTTTGTGGAAAGAAGGCGCCCCCGCCATTCCGACAGTGGGAGCTACGGAGTCCGATGGCGGAGCAGTGACCCCGCCCCAGTTGCCGGAGGAGGAAGCTGACGGATCGGTCGCGGATCTACGGAAGGAGGTCGCTTCGTTGGCGGCGACTGTCAGGCAGCTGACGGAGCTGGTAGCCAGTGGGGAGAGGCCAGCGGGTCCGTCTTCTGTCGACGGCAGGGAGCTTGTCGAGGTGGCGGTTCCCCCCCCCGCGTTGAAGTTCGCCGCGGAGGCAACGAACGTGTTCGCGGAGGGTCTGGTGAGGGACCTGGAGACCGCCTATGTAGCTGGGCGGCAGCACATGCCCGGTGGGGACCAGTTGGTGAGCGCGTTTTCGATGCTGCGTTGTTTTGTACTCGCGAACGCGCAGACAGACAACTGGGACCGCTCGGCCGAGTTGCTTCGGTTGGGGAACGAGCTCCTCCTCAACGTGCGCTTGCAGCGCATGTACGTTGAAAGAGGCCTCTCCCGGAAGGCCTTATTACGGGAGGTGCAGCACCAGTCGGACGACCCGCTCGAGAAGGCAGCGGCCAAACTGCTGACGCAGAAAGAGAGGCAGCCGCGCCAGGCGTGGAGACCGCGGCCGAAGCAGGGAAACGGAAGGGGCGGAGGATATTGACTGGCTCCTCCACAGCCCGTTCTCGAAAAGCCAGTGAAAAAGAGCCACCCTCGCCGGTACATACCGAGGTCAGGAGGGTGGAAAAGTCAGTTGACGGCCTCAGGAACGCGTTCTGGGGCCTCTCGCGGATCGTTGGTGCACGAGGGAGAGACCGTGTTCGGTCGTACAGTTCGCCGTCTCGTCGCGTCGAGGGTTGGAGCCACGACCCGTACGGCCACGGCGGGGGAGGCATCGGTGACGGTAGCGGATGCGGAAGAGCTTCTGCGGGTCTTGGTGTCGAAGATGTGGGCGGAGACCACCCTCCGGGATCGGCAAAATTTGTGGCGCCGGTTCGATGCATGGACGGTGGCCCGTGGCTTGCCGACCAATGCGGATTCGGCGAGCCTTTTTGTTCTAGCCACCCAGGTGCGCCCTCAGGGCCTTCTGTCCTACGCCAAGGCTTTGTCGGCGGTGTTTGGCCACATGGGCAGGGACAACCACCCGCTGCGGGCGCTGGCGTCGGCTTTGCGGGCTGCTGGTGCGGCAATCCCGTGTGCGCAGGCGGAGCCGATACCTCGGGAGCTGCTTTTGCGGTGGGCGCGAGCTCAGGAGAGCTCGGTTTGTCTGGCGGCGCTTGTGGCTTGGAAGACTGCGTCCCGTTGGGGGGAGGTGTGCGCCCTCTCCTCCCCGCAGTTCCTGCTGGTGACCCCACAGGAGGTCATCATAGACTGGTTCCGGACCCCGAAGGCTCGGAAGAGGGACCCGTTCAGACCGTCCCGGTTTGCAGTAGTGCAGGGGGACCTGACGTCCGAGATCGCAACGCTGTTTCAGGAGTGCTCCCCGTTCGAGAAACTTACGGAGATGACGACCGAAGCTCTCGACGTAACTTGGAAGAGAGCGCCAGCGATGAGCGCGTTCAGCGCCCATTCGATAAAACGTGGTGCGGCCACGTTCATCTTTCAGAAGCTGGCCAGCGGAGAAGCGGTGGTCCCGGCGGCGCTGGTGGACCGCCTCACAAAGCACGAGGAGAAAGAAGGCGGCGGCGCAGACAAGTTCTCCGACACGACGTTGCGGTACGGCGGAGATCTGGTAGCCCTGGCGAGGGCTTTGCGGACCGGGGAGGTCACGCGCCATCTGTAATGACACCCGTTGCAGAGTTTCTCCGCTCGACGAATCACAGCATCACTCGTCGGGGGAAGTCGACGCGTCTGCCTCGGACGGACGAGGAGCGTGCGTCGCCGTTGCACGTCTCGTCGGTGTCGCCGATGGATGTGGCGAGGCTTCGGGCGCGCATGTCCTTGGCGGTGCGTCGGCGATTTGACGAGACGTGGCAGATGGCTTTCTCACCGTCCGTCGGGGCCGCGGAGTCGGCCGCAGTGAAGGCTTCAGGTTTTGAGCGGAAACACGCCCGGTCGCTCCTTGAGCACGGAATCGCAGTCGCGGCGGCAGGGCCAGGACCTCTGCATTGCGTTCCTTTCACGGTCTTGGAGGAGAAGGACGGCGGTTTTCGCCAGCGGTTTATCCTGTGGACGAAGGAGGGGAACCGATTGGCGGAGGAGGCGGGATATCAGGCGGATGTCCCGCTGCAGCACATCTCGAAGTATCTCGGAGTGGTGCGTGAGGAGTGCGCGTCAACCCGTGACTTTCGCACGGGTTTTTACGCGGTCGAGATTCCAAAGGAGTCTCGGCACTTGTTTCGTTTTGTGGACGACGGTGGCGACTGGTGGGAGCTGACGCGGTTGCCGATGGGCCATACGTGTGCACCCGAGCTGATGCACACGCTCGCAGCCACAGCTGCAGGCCACCCATCGTTTGTTCGTCCGGAGTTCGCGGAGCGGGCGGTAGTTGTCGACATCTGGATCGACAACATCCGCTACGCCGGGTCGCGATCGGAGGTGACGGCGGCGACGGCGCGACTGGAGAGGACAGCGTCGGATTGTGTGCTGACTTGGAAGGAGCAGGATACGCGCACGGCCGTGCAGACGTACGAGTTTCTGGGAGTGTCCTGGAACCACGGCTGTGGGGAGGTGGCGCTGTCGGAAAAGCTAGTGAAGAGGTTAGAGAAAACGCGAGCTGAGCTATCTCGGCCGCTTGAAGCCCACGAGTTGGAATCTCTCGGTGGGAGGTTGTTGCATGCGTCCGCGGTCGCTGGCGTTTTCCCCGGGGCGTACTGGTTTGCTCTGAAGTTCTTGCGGCGTGTTACCAACTCGCTCAACAGGGGGACACGGGCTGCCTCGGATACGGTGGTGCTTTCACCGTGTGTTCGTGCAACGTTGGTTGATTGGATCAGCGCTGTTCTCCGCCCCCGGCGGATGCCAAGTGATGCTGGCAGGCCTTCTTTCACGGCTTTTGTAGACGCGAGTTTGCTTGGGTGGGGCGGTGTACTTGTCGACGTCCGCACATCCGAGGTAACCATTCTCGGTGCTCCATGGACCGAGCAAGAGCGTCGGTTGCACATTAATGTGCTTGAGGCGATGGCGTTTGAAAAGGTCGTACTGGCCATACCGGAGTCGGTGGCCGGTGGGCGGGTAGATGTTGTGGTGGACAACACTACTGTGAAGGGTGTGGCACGGAAGGGGTCGTGTGTGCGAGATCCCGTGTTGAACAGGGCCGTCGTGCAGGGCCTGGAGCGTATGCGTTTCCTCGGGTGCGCCCTATCGGTGCGATGGGTGAAGAGCGCGGACAATCCGGCCGATCTTCCCTCGCGCGTTCCTCTGACATCTTTGACGAGAGGGAAAGTGGCGGCCATGGAACTGGCGGTACGGCGGTTCCTCACTCGCGATGTGGCAGGTGGAAAGTGACCTTGTCCAGACAAGCTTATTTCCGTAAGTCCCCTGGACGGGTATTTTCATCTTGCCCCTACGCAATGTAAGTGATAGGTTTACCCTGGATGGTTTGATTCCTCTTCGTTCTTTCTTGCAGTCATGTCATCAAGAAGTATCCCGCAGACTTTACGTCAGCGAACACAAAAGGCGCAGACAGACCAGTAAGCAGAATTCTTACAGTCTCACTGCGGGAATGCTGCTGCGCAGTCGTCAAGCCACCCAAGAACCAGGTGGTTGGGGGGGGTGTCGTTGGACGGGAAGAAACCCACCCTCCCTTCCCCCTGTGACCTTGTCCAGACAAGCTTATTTCCGTAAGTCCCCTGGACGGGTATTTTCATCTTGCCCCTACGCAATGTAAGTGATAGGTTTACCCTGGATGGTTTGATTCCTCTTCGTTCTTTCTTGCAGTCATGTCATCAAGAAGTATCCCGCAGACTTTACGTCAGCGAACACAAAAGGCGCAGACAGACCAGTAAGCAGAATTCCAGCCGGTAATTTGATGAGCCGGCAGTCGGAAGGATCACCTGACTCCTTCTGCCCCTTTGGTAATTCGCCACCCTGCCCGCCCTTGCCGGACTCCCAATGTCTGACACCGCATGGTCAGTCGTTTGAACAGCAGTTAACAGGTTCCCCGGTGCTGCGATGTCAACACTGCTCCGTCGAATGCACGAAGGATGGCCAGACGTTCCAAGGTCTGAGGGGACTCCGCGCGCATGAGAGACGTTGCCACCTCGTGGGTGTGAGATTCTGATCCGCGTCGTTTGAGCCTCATCGGATTCTTGATTGCTGGCTGGTCTATGTTTCACTCCGCACCCGTTTACCCTGACTAACGGGAAAAACTCGAAGTGTCTGTACGAGTGAACGCACACTAACATGAGAGGATGAAGGCACGTATATGCCGCCTGGCCCTGTGCTAGGCGTAGTTTGAGGTTGTACTTATTTCCGAACAACCTACCACGAGCTTATCCACCCACACCCCCATTTTTCCCCTTTCTTTTTATTTACTTTTTCCCGCCCGATGTCGCTGATGACTAACGGACCGTCGGACCCGTCCCAACGGGGGTGCTTATGGAAGCTGCAATGAAGGCTTAGACCGGTACGGGCTACATGGCAACCCCTGCTCAACATGTAGAACGTGGGGGGCCCTTGATCACATTCATTACGGGTGTGGTCGTGGTGTCGGTCGCAATAGTCGCTTTGCTAGCCAAAGAGAGAGATAGAGAGAAAAAGAGCGCCAGAGAGAAAAGAAAAGATAACGTTATCTTCCGGAAAAGAAGGGTTACGCGAACCCCCGAAAAAATAATTACCCCCAAAAAAAAATATACAGAAAAAAATAAAAACACAAACCGACGGTGACCCCCAAAACCTTTTTCAACCTTTCCAACACCCTTCAAGCTAAACCATTATACAACGACCCCCCCCCTTTTGGCATCGTACACGGTGCAGTAGTAAACTTGTAAAATGACCCTTTTACTAGTAAATTTACTAGTAAAAAATTTTACTAGTAAAATTTACAAGTGCACTAGTAAATTTTACTAGTGCACTAGTAAAAATTACAAGTGAATTCAGGTGTTTTTCAATCCAAAACAATGATTTATAGGGGGTTTTGCGTGAAAAATTGCGAGATCGAAAACTGGGGAGGTGTGGTCGATGTGCACTACCCCTCGGACTGAGTTGGGCAGGGTTGTTGGGAGCCTTGATGGGAATCATCTCCCCTGAGACAGCCGCGCCGTTGAAAAAGGATGAGAGGAGCAGCGCGCACCCAACTGGAACTGTACGCACTGTCCAGCCCCTTTCCCCTGAGACTACAGAAAAAAATAAAAACACAAACCGACGGTGACCCCCAAAACCTTTTTCAACCTTTCCAACACCCTTCAAGCTAAACCATTATACAACGACCCCCCCCCTTTTGGCATCGTACACGGTGCAGTAGTAAACTTGTAAAATGACCCTTTTACTAGTAAATTTACTAGTAAAAAATTTTACTAGTAAAATTTACAAGTGCACTAGTAAATTTTACTAGTGCACTAGTAAAAATTACAAGTGAATTCAGGTGTTTTTCAATCCAAAACAATGATTTATAGGGGGTTTTGCGTGAAAAATTGCGAGATCGAAAACTGGGGAGGTGTGGTCGATGTGCACTACCCCTCGGACTGAGTTGGGCAGGGTTGTTGGGAGCCTTGATGGGAATCATCTCCCCTGATAGACAGCCGCGCCGTTGAAAAAGGATGAGAGGAGCAGCGCGCACCCAACTGGAACTGTACGCACTGTCCAGCCCCTTTCCCCTGAGACTACAGAAAAAAATAAAAACACAAACCGACGGTGACCCCCAAAACCTTTTTCAACCTTTCCAACACCCTTCAAGCTAAACCATTATACCACGACCCCCCCCCCCCCCCCCCCCCCGCAAGGGGCCTGTATTGTGGTTGGCTGCTGCGTCCCGGCTCGGTATCCTGGTTGCGCACTGGGTCATTGACACCGCAGACTACGGGTAAACGGGTTTCTAAAGGCATTGTGCACACAGATTCGTTCATAATTCAGATATGCGCGAGTGACCAGCCCGTTCTACTTGTAGCGCTTCCTAATTCTGGGCCGAAACCTCTTCAGAATCAGAGCCACTGTTTTACCACGAGTAGTAACCAGCGACGGGCGCGACGTCACGAAATGACTCCAGAGGAGGAGCGGGAAAGACTCAGAGCGGTAAGCAACGCCGCAGCCAATCAAGATTTGAGTGATGCTACTCTTACAGTAGAAGCTGCAAAGAAAAAGTGCCAGTCGTCTGAAAATAATCAGGAGCTGGCGGATGGTGACTGGATCTTGTCCTCCCTGCCGCAGGCTGGCAGGCTGAGAGAGAGACTGGAATTGCCGGCGAGCCGCCAGGGCGCATGGCAGGAGCCATTTCTCCTGCCATCATGCAGCCATGTGCCAAGTGTAACCGCTGCCACTTCAACTCTGGAAAAAAGTTGACCAAAAAAATTGGACCCCGAATTTTTGACCAAAAAATTTTGACCGAAAATTTTGACCCAAAAATTTTGTCCTAAATTTTTGACCCAAAATTTTTGGGTAATATACCAGGATATGCGCGAAAAAACTAAATTTACAAGTATATGCGCGGTGCATATATTTGTAAATTTTAGTTTTTTCGCGCATATATTTGTAAGAAAAACAGTTTTTTCGCGTATATTTGTTAAAAAAACAGTTGTTTCGCGCATATATTTGTAAAAAAAAAAGTTTTTTTACCGGCTGACTTTTTTTTTTCCTCCGGCCTTCAGAGTTTCCGAGGGGTGCCGGGACACTTTTGTCCCGCCGGGACAATAACCGGGAAAAAAATCCTATTTTCTCCCGGTTATTGTCCCCGTTATTGCATGCAGCACACACAAGGAAGATGGCAGGAAACTGGCCCAAAACCAGGACCAACCCGATCGGAAAGTGCTTCCTAGACTGTTGTTTGGGCTCAGGAGACCACAAGACACCCACAAAATCTACAAAACCCAGGAATCCAGGAGGTTGGTTGGAAGTAAAAAAAGAATGCCCGGGAAGAGGAAACGCGATCCGTCTCCAAGCGCATCTGAAGAGTCCGCTTCAGAAGACTCGTCAGGAGATTCGGTTCTTCCTGAGAAGTCCAGAGCCCGTTACACGGCTGTGTGGAAAGAGTTAGTCGAGCACATCTGCACAAACGCTGGGAAGTTTCCTCGCGGTTTCTTCGAAACCAAACAGCAGCACCTTGCGCCTTTCACACAGCATATCCCTTTTTCTCTCGGAAACCGATCAGCAGTGCCTGCGCCTTGTCTCACCCCTACACCGCCACCAGCGTGCAAAGACCCACTTCGCTGTCAGCTGATACACCGCCACGCGCAAAGACCCACTTCGCCGTCGAGAAAAAAAAGCCAGCCGGTAAAAAACTGACGTTTCACCGGTCAAGGGGCCTTTTTGTCCCTCGGACAACTTTTTTCACTCGACTCGCCCTCGGGCTGACGCCCTCGGGCTGACGCCCTCGGGCTCGTCTCGTGAAAAAAGTTGTCCTCGGGACAAAAAGGCCCCTTATCTACCGGTAAAAAATAGCTATTTTTGGCGCACTACAAATACGTTTTCTTTGCAACAAAAAAGCAGTTTGACGAAAAAAAAACTACTTTTTCGGATAATCCGCAAGCCAGGGTGCACTCAACAGCTCAGCTGGTACTCCGCAGCTGTCCAGGCCGGAACCTGTGGGAATGGCGCCTTCACTTCACTCCAGCTTGTTTCTATCTGCAATGGGGTTCTTTCGCGAACAGTAGGCAAATCGCACAGTTGTACGACCCCGCACTCACCGGGAGCTTTGCGTGGCTTCGCTTTCAAGCGTTAGTGTGAGCGTGGATTAGAAGGTCGGTATTTTAAAGTCTCCGGTCGACCGTAGAGGCTTGAGTATGGCGGGGGGTTGAGAAAAGTGAGAGGGTGCAGCTCGTTTCGGGTGTTGTGTCACTCCGTTGTGAAACCTTGTGAAGTCCCCTAACGCGTTTAGGGGGTGCTTGGGATTGGTAGGGTGTGGTCGTTCTGCTACGGCGTGAAAAGCCAGGAAGTTTCGACGCTAATCTTCGACTCTTGATTAAGTTCACCGGGTTGCTCGTCAGGAAGATCCCGGTGCCTGGCTTTTCTTCTGGGTGGTTTCGTGTTGATCGGCGGCTGTGTGTTACGAGGCACGGATTAGGGGATGTAGTGTAGTAGTAGTATGTGTCGTCTGCCGAAGCAGCCGGAGACAGCAGGCGCAGGGGGGCCAAAACCCATTACAGTATGTTATCCAAACTTTGAACCCATTACGGTACATGATCCAAACTTTGAACCCATTACGGTATGGTGCCAAACTTTGAACCCATTTCGGTATGGTTTTCCAAACTTTGAACGAATTACGGTAGGTTCCAAACTTTGAAACCCATTACGGTATGGTTTTCAAACTTTGAACCCATTACGGTATGGTTTTCAAACTTTGAACGAATTCCGGTAAGTGTAAAAATTGAGCCCAATTTCGGTACCGTTGTCAGTCGAGGTCTGCAAGTTGTTCACAACGCAGTGTAGTTGAGCGACAAATTCATCTTCTGTGGTGACTCTACAGTGCCACGTCAGTGGTCGATCAGTCAGACTCTAAGGCGGACGGGTGATGGTTGCAGCTACCATGTCTTCAGTAGGCCGATCCTAAGTCATCATCCTTCTGCACCGCAGTAGCAACAGATTCACTTTCATCTCCAATTCGGCGACCTCCGAAATCCACGTTCAACGCAAAGATGCGGCGTTAGACTACCGTCACTACGGCTCATGCTGGCCGAGCGGCTGTGTGCTGTTGCTACAGCTGTAGTAAACCTCGTGATCAGCAGGCACTGAAACCTACGGCCACGTCCGGATTGTGATTGGACCGGAAGAAGAGTCATGCTCATCGAGCTGCTTGCCACTTAGCCGCACCGTTGCGACAAATTTAAGAACAAAGTTCACAATCAGAAACGAAAGGTAAACCTGATCATTGTGGACGCATTTTGGGAAGCTTTGGAACGTTCGCGCCATTCGCAGATGATTCTGTCCATCACTTGCGTCAACAGGAAGGCAAAAAGAGAGAGATGAGGAGGAGGAAGGGTAAACTTCATGATCAGCAGTGAAAGTTGGCAGGCACTGCCCCTACTGTAGTACGGCGACCTCGGAAGCTCAGTGGAGTACTCTTCTCCCTGTTGCGAAAGCAGGATCCCTACCGACAGCGTAGGAGAGGAATAACCACCGACGGCCCATTACAGGGGGGGGGCTAAATACAACGAGCGCCCGTTGTATTCAAAGCGTCAAGCTCAAAATGCAGGTTCGCGGCAGAACGTGGTCTTCGAACACAACTGTTTTTCCATGCTAATCAACCGTGGGATTCTGCCCCCGTACAGAGGGAGCAGTTTTCGAGCAGCATTTGATACTTCGCAGTCGGTCTGAGTCCGCGACTCTGACTCCGCGAGCGGCAGGCCGTCACTGGATCCGGAAGTAGCAGCGGCGTTTCAGCCACAGGGTCGACTCGAGCGTGAATCGGACAAGCCGAATCGGAAGTGGACTCGTCGGGACCTCCTCCCATGAAGTCTGATGACGAGTGACGGAGGGCCCGGACCGCCGTCCGACCTGCTGGACAGGGAAGGAAGGCATTGGACCGGACCCCGGGGTGGGCGGATCGGGGGCGAGTGCGCCGCAATGGTGGTTGCCATGCACCGACTCTTCTTCAAACCCGAGCACTTCCCCTGGGGATGCATCTGTGCGAGGTCCTTCAGAAATCGAGAGGTCCAAAGCAAGCAGCCAACCTCGAGCATGTGCCAAAAGACACAAACTGGATCCATCGACGCCAACTTCACATCTATGATCTCTCTCCACGTCCGCTTCTACGTATCTCGTTGGTGTTGGGCTTATAACCTGACAGTGACACCGAAAAAATGCTCAAACTTGAAAGTCAAAGTTTAGAAATCATGCCGGAATTGGTTCAAATTTGGAACCTCACCGTAATGGGTTCAAAGTTTGAAAATCATACCGTAATGGGTTCAAAGTTTGAAAACCATACCGTAATGGGTTTCAAAGTTTGGAACCTACCGTAATTCGTTCAAAGTTTGAAAATCCATACCGTAATGGGTTCAAAGTTTGGATTGACATACCGTAATGGGTTCAAAGTTCGGACCATACTGTAATTCGTTCAAAGTTTGGATAACATACTGTATTGGGTTTTGGCCCGGCGCAGGGGGCAGGTCTTGCTTTACAATTCTCTTCTTCATGGAGACCCGCCCCCGGCAATCCCGACTGTCCAATCACTGTCGAGAAAGGTTTGTGCCCTATAGTGATGAGGTGGTTGACCAGGCCCCACGAAGCCGTATACAACACGGCTACAACACGAGGATGCAACCCTGCTTAGGTGTGCCCTCAGCCATCACAGGGCCTCAGATCTCGCTACTCGACCCGACACAGCTGCCACCCAGAAGGCCGCAGCAGTAACCTTCGCAATGAAAGCACGCGCGGCTGAGTGTATGTAGGCGATCCATTCAACAGCTGCATCAGACGCAGCTTGATCCGAGAGCTCGCTAGGGGAGGTGACGCTGCTCACCTGCCAGTCTCACAACTGACTGCTGCCCACCGGATTAGGGGATGAAAAAAGGAAAAAGAAATGGGGGAGAAAAAGAAGGGGGGGCACTTTCTCAATAATTACTGCAGAGTTTGTTCCAAATTTCTAAAATTCAAAAAACCCAATTTTTTTCCGGAATTTTTTTTTGGCCATTTCCAAAAAGACACAAGGTTTTGACCCTGCATGGTACAACCTCTCGTTGTTTTTGTGTTAACAATGCATTGTTGGTACTAAAAATTAGTAGTTGGCAGCGTACTAAAAGCAACTCACCAAATCAGGTGAAAAGCCGCTAGTGCGCACAAACAAACGGAAGCGCCATACTAATTTTTTGGCATCATACACCCGAAATAGTCACTTTGTGGGCCCTACATTAGGATACGAACTTCATGGCATTTTTACAAATGTGTGAGTGTATGTCATTTTGTACAGTACATTCATTGTCGACCCTATATTCTCGCGATGCTGTGTTTGGCGTCAAAAACCCCGTCTGAATTCACTTTTGATGGCTTTAATGAGGCTAAACACTCGAAATAGGCACTTTGGGGGGAAATTCTTTTGAAAGGGTCTCCCAACAAGAATTGTAACATATGCGCAAAAAAACTGTTTCTTACAAATATATGCGCGAAAAAACTGTTTTTTACAAATATATGCGCGAAAAAACTAAAACTGACAAACATATGCACCGCGCATATATTTGTTAATTTTAGTTTTTTCGCGCATAAATTTGTAAAAAAAAGAGACAAAACCATATCGGAAGCACTTAAGTGGGGAAAATATTTATCGGAACGTTTCCGATAAATATTTTTTTGTTTCCGATAAATATTTTTTGTTTCCGATAAATATTTTTTTTGTTTCCGATAAATATTTTTTGTTTCCGATAAATATTTTTCTGTTTCCGATAAATATTTTTTTGTTTCCGATAAATATTTTTTTGTTTCCGATAAATATTTTTTTGTTTCCGATAAATATTTTTTTGTTTCCGATAAATATTTTTTGTTTCCGATAAATATTTTTGATACGGGTTCCTGGGGACTAGTCCCCAGTGCGAAATGTGCCCAAGGGGAGTCCCATTGGGCAAGCAATTTCATTGGATTTTGCGAGGACCCTAAGTAATCCGGAGCCAGTGTGATAGACCTCTGTGATGTGGGCCGCTTCACTGCTCGTCTGCATGTGGACTGCTCTGTACCTGTGCCTTCTCCGCGCTTGCAGCTTTTCAAGCCGGCCACGCCTGCTTTCCCTTTTCTGTCTTTCGACCTCGGTGATCCCTCGCGGGCGTCCTGCTGTGCCATCTGAATCTCCTCGCCTTCCTTCCTGGTTTGCTTGGCACCCTCTGCTCGCGCAGCTTGCGGCGCGGGTCTCTTCAGAGCCGGTCGTCTTCGTGTGCGCTGTTCTGTCATCGCTTGCCTGTGTTGCTGATTTCTGCAACAAAGGCAGTTTTGGCCCGTGAAATGGGCTAGTCTTTATTGTGTGAGTGCTTTTGTCTCCAGGATTGAAATGAGGCTGACGCGGAAAATCCTACCGTCCGACATGGCACAAGTCAAGGGAAACAAATATTTTACGGGAACTAGTATGCACGGCAGCCCCGATACTACTAAGCCCCGTTGGCATACTTACACTCCATGGCTGCCTCGATGGCACCAAATCCGTAGTCGTGGTTAGACATTTTCAGGTAGGAGGATGTTACCTGGTCAGGACCGCATGCAGTTTTGTCGTATTGGGGCCGCGTAGGACCCGGATGAAGTCGTTGCGAATACACACAACAGATCAACGAAGGGTAGAACTGGGGAACATGCAGATCAGACGGAAGTAGAATGTGCAAACTTATCCTTTTCTTGACTTGCCGTTCTGAAAGCTGTTGAGGGGCCCCTACGTAGGTTCTCGCATGATTCGTTCGCCTTTGTAACACTATCCGTTTGTAGTAAGCTTTGCAGTTGTGTTCTTGCAATATCTAGCCGAATGGTGGGTGGCGGATTTCCGCGCTCGTGCGCAAGACGCAGTTTTACTGCAACTGCGTTCGTGACCTTTGTCGCGGTGAAGTGGTACAAAGTCTTCAGCTTTCAGATCCGGATACTGCTCAATGCAACCAGATAGTTAGATGTCACTTGTTGGATACCCGTGTGCTGCATTCGAAAAGGTTTGCGTATCTGGTGTTGAAAATTGAACAGCCTTTGCTGGGGAGGCTTTCGACCCGAAACTAGATAGAAAAACGATCGTATTTGGCTTCGTCGCGGTCGTCCACGGGACGAAGTAGGTGAACCTACTGCCAAAGTGATCAATACTTATCGGAAACAGAAAAATATTTATCGGAAACAAAAAAAATATTTATCGGAAACAGAAAAATATTTATCGGAAACAAACAATATTTATCGGAAACAAAAAAATATTTATCGGAAACAAAAAAAATATTTATCGGAAACAGTTTCCGATAAATATTTTCCCGACTTAAGTGCTTCCCTTATGGTTTTCTCCGTAAAAAAAAACAGTTTTTCGCGCATACGTTTCGTATGCGCACAGTTTTTTTGGCAGTTTATCGCGCATATATTTGTAAGTTTCCCGAAAATTTTGACCCAAAAATTGACCGAAATTTTTTGACCCAAAATTTTTCGGTCAATTTTTGAATCACTTTGCTGCAAAGTTTGCAACCTGCTTCTCCTGGTGTAGGTCAGTGAACTAAGGTCACTCAATGGCCGCCGCACAATTTGCAAGCAAGACGAGCAAACTCAGTGAAGTCTGTGCCGGGGTTTTAAACGGGGTAGCTCGCACACCACCGTCACGTGTAGAAGAGCTTGAACTTCGTTGAAGTTGAAGCAACCAAGAACCCGAGTGTAGATGCCGAAGAGGCTGCGGCCTGAAGTTAGCAAGGGTACCGTCTTCGAATCAGTGACTCAGCTGTTCTCGCGGTGAAACTTGAGGCAAAATTTTTTTTTTTTTTCATCAGCGCCCCATGGTTTTATCGGGGGTAGGTGTACTGTTCCTACATTCCTCGCGGTCGGCCGAGCCGTCGGAGCTACCGGTTTCTTCGGGGAGCTCATCCCCCGACGCCTGGAAGTTCGTCAGCAAGGAATCGATCCTACGACCTCTGGGATAGTACTGTACCAACGATTTAAAAGCTACAGTTTCTGTACTTTATTGCTGGAGCTTCATTTATTGGCCCCCCAATAAAAAAAAAAGCACCCCCTGCAAAATTGAATTTAACCCCTTACGGACGGAGGGGGGGGGGGGTTAATTTTGGGAAAATGTACTTTTTCGGGAACTTCGGGCCGCAGTCAAAAATGGGTCGCAAACGGAGAGAATGGGGGCCTAGGGGTGCATTTTAATGATTTCGCAGCCGATCTTTCAAATGCGCACCTCAGAAATGAACGCGTACACATGCAGAGTGACACAGGAGACACACGGTCACAGGAGACACCTGGTCGGAAAAACCAGCACAAAATATCCGAACAACACCTAGAATTGTTGTCCAAAAATAACCGAAAAACCCCTACAAACAAAAATATTCAGGCCAAAACACAATTGATGAACAGAACTACTAAAAATGGTGAAGAAGAGTGTGCGCTTTGCCGAAGACATGTCGGAGGAGCCAGACACCTCCTCCGCGTCGGACACAAGTGAATCGGATGATTCCTTGAACCCGGAAGAGCTTCAGGTGATGACGATGATGCTGGTACGCACAACGCGGACATTGGCTCTATTTCGATAACTACTACACCAGTGTCCCCTTGATGAACCGTCTTTTTCGTTGGGGCTTCACGCATGCGGAACGGTCAGATCCAACCGGAAGGGGCTTCCAGTCTTGCACCAAGTAGAGAAGAAAAGAGGACGCAAGAGCAAAGAACAAAAGGCGAAAGAGCCTCAGCCAGGGGACGTCTTTTTTCGTCAGGCAGGGAACGTGACCTACGTCGAGTGGCACGACAAGCGCCCTGTGAAAATGCTGTCCACGCTTCCTGTTGGGGAAACCACTACCACAGTGGAGCGCAAAATCTCCAACAAGGAGACACGCAAGGTGGAGAAGCCGGATATCGTCAGCTCGTACAACACGTACATGGGCGGCGTCGACCTGGGCGATCAGCTCATGGCGAGTTGCGGGCGACTCATGAAGGGCCGGCGTTGGTACCTCAAACTTTTTTTCTACTTAGTCGAGGTCTCCACTGTGAATGCCTACATCGTGTGGAAAATGCTGAGCACTGACAAGAAAGGAAGAACACCTTCACTTCCCGATTTCAAGCGCAAGCTGGTGATGGAGCTCCTTTCCGCCGAAAAGGACTGCCCAACAGAGTGCTCTACAGAGACGGGACCCCCTTCCAAAAAAACGATACCGCCACCCTCACCTTCGCCCCAATCTGCTCGCAAGACAGAAAAGCAGAAGCACGGCGTTGATCACAGGTTGAACGGGCTATTTCACAACCTCGTCAAGCTGGATCAGCAGCGACGGTGCATATGCCACGTGCAGCGCAAAGGTGCGCTTTACAAATGCGAGCAGTGTGATGTCCCTCTTTGCCCTGTGCCGTGTTTCGGAAGGTACCACACCATGGCGCAACATCTCTTCGATGACCCAACCATGCAAGGCACCGTTGACCGTTTGAAGGACCCCAACGGCCGGCACTTCAAGAGAGGGAGGGATCGTACACTGTCGGCTGGCCACAGAATCAGCAAAGTTGCAAAGAAGTAGTGGAATCAGAGACCCTTTCTTCCCGTCGCTGCACCAAATCAAATGATCATCTCTTCGCATGCCCGTTTTTCCTTGTCCGCCTTTGAGCTTTCACCCCCGTCTTTTGCTACTGTCCCATGCTGGCTGGGTCCCAGGTTTCGCGGTGGCATCTGTTCGTCACTCGGGCAACAGTTTTGTCAGATGAAGGGCGCATTTGAAAGATCTGTGACGTATCTTTCCAAAGAAGCAAACATCGACCACTTTGACCAACATGCACTGGCTGGGTGTGGCTTGGGTCCCTGGCACGTGCCAGAGCTTGGGTTCTGTAATGGGCACAGGCAAGAACTCGAAAACCCCCAATTTCTGGCCAGCCCCCTAGTTTTGCAGAGGCATCCGCTTGGCAGCTCGGGCAGCAGTTTTGTCCGATGAAGGGTGCATTTGAAAGATTTGTGACGTATCTTTCCAAAGAAGCAAACATGGATCACTTTCGTTGTGTCTTCATAGGCGAGATGATCTCCGCAACCTTTTTTGATTTTTCGACATATATATATATGTCTCCCGTCCGTAAGGGGCTAACGGGAAAATGGCAAGAACCACAACGGGTGTCTGGGAAGCGTCGACAGGAGTGGTGGTTGAGATCCACCGGGCGGTTGAAACGGTGCTATTCGGAGACCAAGATGACATGATCAAGGAGGTCAAGTTGCGTCTGGAGAAGTTGTTTGGGAAAACGGCCCCATTCAGGCTTGCAAGACCTGAAATCCGGAACGTCGGCTCGGGTGAAGTATTCTCGATGTTATGCTTTGCCGGGGCTGACCTGATCGAAAGGCTGCTACGTGGTTCCGGACGTGCCAGTCTCTTCGTGAAGAACCTGGTTTCCAAAGAACCTTCGACGCCAGGAAGAGATTTGATGTGGTTTGGATGAAAGGCATTGGACACGACGAAGTCGGCGAAGCGGTGAAGAGGATGGAACTGCTGGACGCGGCCAAGCACTGGGGGTTAGTGGTGTCGAGGCGCGGGTTCGGCATCCGAGTCGAAGAAGGGTCGGTTCACCTAAAAGTAGTCGAACAAGGCGTCGGGGGTGAGACAGACAAGGGACGATACTTCCTGGTTAGTGGTATTCCCACAGCAGCACAGAAAGATCAGGTCACCAGAGCCCTCGACAAAATGGGTTGGTCAGCACTCGTTGCTAGACCAGTGGTTGCCGATGATGGCCGACACTGGGTTGTCAAGAGCAGTGACGATCCACCATCCGACGAAGTTTACGTCGACGGGGCGCAACTCAAAATAGTTAACACCGAACGTCCTCGCAACAACCCACCCGTCAACAAGCCCAAACCGACATCGATCTCACCAAAAGCGCACCAGGCACCGGCTAGTCCGCTCAACAAGTACGTATCTCGTGCAGAGCTCGATGTTCTAAGGAAGGAAGTCGCTGACTCCCTAGTGGAGTCGTCTAAGAAGCAAACGACCAAGATTGAAGCCGTTGCAAAGACTATTCGCTCAGAAGTTGGCAAACAGATCGAAGTAGCCATGTCAAAAACCACGACCGAGCTTGCCTCGACCTTTGGGGAGCTGTTACGACAGCAGCAAGAGAACACGCGCGACATGTTGAAAAGTTGGAGGGAGGAAGATCTGAAGAGCAAGGGAAGAAACTATCCTACAAAACAGAAGTCACCCATTGTGGATGACAGCTCGGATGATGACTCCACCGAGGAGCCGCCACCGGCCCGCCGCAAGCGAGAGAAAACTCCTCCTGAGGCAGAAAGTGCTAGACCCTCTGCCAAAGCTGGAAAAAAAAGCGGCGGTAAGCATTGAGTCATTCCGTCAACGCTTATCGACACTTGTTCAATCTTCCACAAAACAGCCCACCGCGCAGTTTGTACATCATCCCACGGTGTTCCTCTTGCAATGTGTGGAGACGTTCACCCTAACCCTGGCCCTCACCAACTGATGGAAAAAAACGGCCTTCGAATATTGTCTTTCAACTGCCACAGCTGGAGGGTCAGGAAAACATTCATACTCGAACTCATTCAACTACATAAAATTGATATTCTACTGCTTCAAGAAGTATTAATTCCACCTGACGAGCTAGTGCTGGTACCAGGTTTCAATACAGAACGCCGGGACCGGACAGTCAGAAGAAATGAAACAGCTAAGCCGACCGTTGCTGGCGGTCTACTAACGCTGGTTCGGGAGGACATCTGCTTTGAAAGGAAACATGACTTCCGAATGGCGAATGTTGATGATCCAACGGAGAGACTGGACATCGATGTTACTCTGCCTGATGACTCTGTTCTCAGGGTTGTTAACATTTACAAGCCACCAATAGTAAGGTCAAACCCGGGCGAGAACCGAATTGATTACTTCGATCCATCCCTGTTGCCCCCATCGTCGGCAGTCATTGGAGGCGACATTAATCTCCACCACTACTTATGGGAAAACGCAGCAGGCACCAACAATCACCCAAGCAACCGACTGGCGCCAAAACTGGCTGAGTGGATACTTCAATCGGAACTTGCCGTCTTAAACGACCCTGCTGTCTCTACGCGTCCACAATCAAAAACTTCGCCCGACATTTTTCTTGCACCTATTAGTTGGGACTCAGCTGACTGGAGAGTACTCAAGCGGTCTGGTGGCTCCGACGACCTGCCAATGCTTGTAACACTACCGTGTCTGATACCGTGCAAACCCAAATGTGTCTACGACTTTGTCTGGGGTAAGGCTGACTGGGGACAGTTCATGGCTGGTGTGGACCGTCAGCAGCAGCTCCTTAGTTCAGTTAACGATACAGCAACGCTGACAAAACGCTTTACGAAATCGCTAATCTCAACAAGAGACCAGTGCGTTCCAAGACGTGGCAAGAGGGGTAAACCCTGGTTCACAGAAGCAGTAAAGGAAGCACTTCAAGAACGGGACAGCATTCGCGCAGAAATTGCGTGCAATAAAGTTCTCGGTGTCTCATGCAACCAACTAGAGACTACGCTTCAAAAATCCCAAAAAAGAGTTAATCAACTAGTATCTGATGAAAAGACTAAAATATTGGCAACCAACACCTCTCGGCTCTCCCGCATCTCTACCGTCAAGCTGGCCTTCAAAGCGATTCAAGTAGCAACTGAGGAGGACACTGATTGTGTTATCCCGCCGCTTGTCTCACAAGGTAGGACAGTGTATGACGATAGGAAGAAAGCGGACCTAATGGGTCAACACCTAGCAAACATCAGTGATGGTGATGACTTGCAACGCTACGATAGTTCTAGCAATTCATCGTTGCATGATACCCCGTTCACGATGTCGGAGCTGGAACTGGGCCTAGCAGAACTGAAACCTTCGACTAGTAGCGGACCCGACGGCATTAACAATGTTATGTTATTGAATCTTGGCACGATGGCCAAACAAACCCTACTACGTTTGCTCAACATGTCATGGAATAAGTCCGTGGTACCACGTGATTGGAAAATGGCCCAAATGATGATGCTCAACAAACCAGGCAAGCCACCGGAAGAGATTGACTCGTATCGACCGATCTCACTGACCAGTTGCCTGGCGAAGTTATTCGAACGCTTAGTACATGTGAGACTGCGGCACGCCTTGCATGATAAGATCCACGACTCCCAGGCCGGTTTTCAAAAGGGTAGATCCGCTGAAGAGCAAATCGCTGCCGTTCACCTGAAATTGAAACAGGCATATAACAGCGAAGAGCATTCAACACTTCTATTCTTTGACATAACCAAGGCCTTCGATACAATCAATAAAACAAAACTCTTTGAACAACTAAGGAAAATGGGTGTGAAGGGCAAACTATTCTTGTGGCTTCATTCTTTTCTACGTGGCAGAAAGGCATTTGTAAATGTAAATGGCACACAAGGGAAGCGATTCAAGTTGAACAAAGGAGTACCTCAAGGCACAGTACTAGCCCCCCCACTATTTCTGGTTTACATAGATTCACTAGCACGCGAACTCGAGGAAAAGTTCCCAGGGCTGTTCTTTGCCCTGTTTGCGGATTGCTGTCGTTTGCAAGCACAAAGACGTCAACAAGCTAAAAGAGTTAACCCAGGCAG
This sequence comes from Diplonema papillatum, assembly GCA_030068145.1. Lineage (NCBI taxonomy): Eukaryota > Euglenozoa > Diplonemea > Diplonemida > Diplonemidae > Diplonema > Diplonema papillatum. The sequence goes on along the minus strand of JAPJBO010001488.1, from coordinate 5,372 downwards.
TCACGGACACCATAGAATCCTGGGCCTCTAGGTTCGAACTAACCCTCTCCGCGCCGAAGTCTCAACTGATTCACGTGCCCCCTACTGAGCAACCAATCGAACACTTCCCTATTAGTCTGAAGTCCTCTTCGAAACTAACGACACTTGACAAATCAATCCTGCGGGCTTCTGGACTCTTACCAAATGACCTATTTGACAAAGATACCTTGACCTTCAAGCTCTCTCAGAAGGCCCTCGAGCACCAACAGCTGCACTCGCTTGATGGGATGCTGATAACAGAATGTAACGGATTTGTAGTGCACGACTATGAGACCCTCAAACTTATCATGCAAACGCAAGAGAGAATCTCACTCGTTGTCTCCAAATGCATTCCCAATGTATCAAGTGCAAGATATCTTGGAGTCATCATGGACAACTCCCTCTCCTTTGATCCCCATGTACAGACGATTAGAAAACGTTTTTACTCCCGCCTGGCTGTGTTAAATGACCTAAAACCCCGACTCTCGCTGAACCATCAAGAGATCCTTAGAACACTTTATCTAACGTATGCCCTCCCAGTTCTGACATATGGCTTGGCGATTTTCGGACGCACCATTAGCGATAGCAACATGAGCCAACTCAAAGCTGACCATAATAGAGCACTCAGAGTCGTCTCCGGACTACCCCAATCCACACCACTGCACGCACTGCATCTAGAGACTCGGATCCTACCTCTCGATCTTCTAGCTGATGTCAGGTGTGTCACTCTTGTAGAAAATGTAAGGCGCCAGAAGAAAACACTGGCCAAACGACTCTGTGCGTCACTCGACTGGAACGAAGGCCGAATGCTTGCGAGAGCAAACTCAGTTCTGGAAGAGGCAGGTCTTAACAGTGTGGCCCGACAAAACCATGTCTCTGACCCTCTCACCGCCGAGCAAATCTCTGCCCCAACTTTCCCGGTCTTGACCATTCTAGTTCCATTAAACTCCCCACAACCATCTTAAAGGGCCTCTTTAGCTTACAACTCTACCGACTTTCGGGGTCAACAATTGCAGCGGCCTGTAGTGGTGGCGCCCATGCCTCAGTATTTCGCACCGAAATGATAGCCCAACTACTGGCGGCCATGTTGCTACCCTACATATTGAAACAGCTGCCACACCTAACCGACCCGAAAATTGCAATATGCTCGGACTCTCAATCGGTACTGCTGATTCTCGAAAAGGGAATTCGAAGACAGTACGACAAAACGACTGAGTTGATCTGGAAAAGGTGGCACTACTTACTAGCAAACAGAGCTATAATACATGTGGTACACGTTCCCTCCCACTCCGGACTGATAGGCAACGAAGAAGCCGATAAAATTGCAAAACTTGTACAGAAGAAGCCACCCCCCGTAGAAAAGGTCAAACAAGTGCCTCTTGATCTCAACTCTGTGAAAGCCCCGTTCCCGAGGCCGGCCTCCGAGGGTGCCTCCGGTTGGCCGGGTTCGGCGCTCGCGTCGCTCGCCGGCTGGCCCGCCAGCGACAAGCCGCCCCGAGCCCCACGTTGCCGGAGCCCGGGCCGCTCCCGTCACCCCCGTCGCGATCGTCGCCTCCGCCGCGGCCCCCCACGTCGCCCGACGAGCCCGACTCCGATTCACCGTCAGAGTCCGACTCGTCGGAGTCCGGGAAGGGCTCGACAGCCGAGGATCCGCTCGCCGCCAGGTCCGCGGCGTGACGGAACCGACGACGCTCCCGCCGGAGCTTGCGCTCCGCGGTCTGGGCGTCGGCTGCCCTGCCGCCCGCCCGCCCCCCCGGCGCTCCGGCGGGTTCTACCTGGTCGGCCCCCTCGATAGCGTCGGGGGAACCGGCCTGGTCTGCCACATCGCGAGCTGCGCCGGCTGCGACCGGGGCGGCCCCCCTGTGGGGCGCGGCAGGACCCACCGGGTCGCCCTCGCCGCACGAGGCGGCGGGGACGACCTGGTCTGCCCCGCCGGCGGGAACCCCCGCGTCCCCGGGCAGCGACAGTGCCCTGGGCCGGGACGCAGGCGGAGGCAGGCTCCCGTCCCGAGGGGAGGCAGGGGACGACGCCGTCCTGTTCGACGCGCTGCCGAACAGGACACGGTCGCAAGCGGGAGCCTCGCGCTCGAAAGCGGCCTCCTCACCCTGCTCCGCCCCCCTCGGAGCAGGGTGAGGGGCGGCGGGGCCCGCCTGCAGGACGGGCTGGAGCGGGGCCCCGAAAGGGCCCGGTGCCGCGAACGGGAAGCCCTGTTGGGGGCCTCCCTGAGCCGGCTGGGCCTGGGGCCTCTCCGCCTGCCACCGCAGGCAGAGCTCGCGCATGTGGCGGAGGCCCCCGTCTCCCACCGCCACATGGGCCACGACGAGCGAGTCGCGGCCCTGGGTCACGGCATCCTTGCGATGCCGGGCCCGGTGCTGGGCTTCCTCCCCGGCGGTGGTGCTGAGCCTACCGCACACGAGGCAAAGAGCCTCCACCGGGGTAGGGGCCCAGCTGTTGAACTCGCGGAGGAGCTGGGCTTCCAGCTCCTCCGCGCGTTCTTGCGCCCGGCGGACCTCCCGCCGGGCGGCCAGCACCTGCGGGAGCAGCGGGCCCTCCGGCAGGTCGTCGTCCGCGAACGGCCCGGCGGCCTGTACGCCCTGGCTGCGCCGAGCTGGCGCGGCCGTCGTCTGTGCTGTCTGTTGTGTTGGTTTGGGGTGGAAAGAGCGGTTGGGGTATTGGGGGTGAACAGGAAAGCGTACCTGCCCCGGGCGCGGGTGCCGATTCGGGCACCTGGCGTCCCTGCATCTGCCCCGCTGGAAGGCCGGGCAGACCGGGAGAAGCCGGTGCACGTACCGGCACTGCACCCGACGGCAGCCCGCGCGTCGGAAGTTCAAGTCTCTGCAGACTTCACCTTCCCGCGCGGATTGCGCCGGGTGCACCCGGGCCCGGTCATCGGCGGCGGCGGCGGCGGCGTCGTCAGCGTCGGCGGCGGCGGCGTCGACAGCGGCGGTAGCGGGAGAGCTCCGCCTGAGCGCCTCCGCAAACGAGCGGGGCAGTGGAACCGGGCCAGCGGACGCGGCGGCGTCCGCACTCCTACCGGCGGCAGGGGCCGCCTGCCCCTGACCACCCGGTGGCGTCCGGGGGGGCCGATCCCCCCCCGGGGACGGCGGCATATTCTCAACGATGATTTTTTTTTTTTGTTTGTCGTATAAGATCGAAGATCTTAGAAGATTAATACTATTCCGACGAGAACTAACACTTGTACAAAGGTTATTACCCCGTCGCTCTCGAGAAGAACACTGTAATTTTACCCCTCGCTTGCCTCACGTAAAGATGCCGAAAAAGGTCACAGCAGAATATCTGGCAACCCTCAAGCTCGTCGAGTTGCGCGCTATCGCGGCCGAACTCGGGGTCGACGTTAAGGGCCTGCGTTCGAAGGCCGACGTCGCCGCTCGCATCGTCGAGAAGAAAGACGGCGCCCCGCTAGAGGAGAGTGACGACGAGACAGACGGAGACGAAGATTCGGACGACGCAGCCGGGCAAGCCGACGATCAGGCAGAGGCAAGGGCGCGCGTTGCGCACGCAGAAGCGAGCCAGGCGCAGGCCCCCCTACCCTTTCACCCTGAGCCGCAGTGGCATACGAGACCCCCGTTCTCGGAAGGGGAACTGGCCGACCCCGCTGAGTGGCTCCGTGATCCCTGGCGCGCGTTCGAAGAGGCGAAGCGGACCTGGGGTCCGTCCACGCTGAGAGCGGCGAGCGCCAAACGCGAGGTGGCGCGTGCGTTTGAAGTCATTCGTCAGCTCGTCCCCGGTATGCGCGACCCCGCCATTCAGGACGTCATAGGCGGCCTGATACGCGATGCCATCACAAGGAGATGGAACCCAAGGGCGTTGGCGGCGGCAGAACAGCGGGCGAAGTGGGCGGAGTTCCCGTCCGAGATTTCGGAGCTCAAGGACGCCTACGACAAGGAGATGAAGAAGATGCCGTCCCGCTTCCGGTCCAGGGGCGCAGAACACCGTCTACGGCACGGCGGAAAGGGGTACAGGGGGCACAGCGCGCCCCGCGAGTCGTCGTTTAAGGGCGACGGACGAAAAAACGGAAAGGGCGGAAAAGGCGGATGGAACTCGGGGAGGGGTAATCGTTGGTGAAGGCTACCCCTTCATGAGCGTCGTTCCACTGGGGCCAAGAAGCCGCAGCACGCGTCCGGGACGACCGCTAAAGACGTTTCGAAACGCGACGCAAGAGCGGATCACACACGCCCTCCACCGCGTGTACAGCGCCTCCTACGCCGAGGCTACGTGGCGAAACATGGGGTACTCCGCCGCGAAGTGGACGAGGTTTGTGGTCCAAGCCCGACTCCAGAGCCACCCGCCGGCAGACCAGTTGCTGGCGTTCATCGGGTGGTGCCACGCCGAGGGGCTAAAGCCCACTTCGATACTCACCGAGGTCGCCAACATCCGCGCGACACTGCGCATGGAAGGCGTTGTCCTCAACGACTATCGGATCACGATGGCTCAGAGAGGCCTCGCGAAGCTGAAAGCTGGCGTGCCCCGACAGGCGGCGCCGATATCGAAAGACGTGTTGTATCGGACGGTGGACCGGCTGGTCAAGAGCGATCCTCAGGCGGCGGTGATCTTCGCGGTCGCATGGTTGACAGCGTCGAGAGTCGGAGACGTGAGGAGACAGCGCGTGGGAGCGGTGAAGTGCTCTTCAGACGGCGTGCTCGAGATAGAGTGGACGGAGAGGAAGGGCTGGCGGAACGACGGGATCGTGACGCAAGTCTGGTCCGGAAAGCTGCGGCACATGATCACGACGTACCTGTCCCGGAAGCTGCCGGACGAAACACTCGGGGGCGACAGGACGACAGCGCAGTACGCAGCACTTCTGCCGAAGGGACTCACGGCTCACTCCATCCGGAGAGGAGCCGCACAACACGCCCTCACAGCTGCCGATCCCGAGGCTGTCAGGACCCTGACCCTCCACGCCACCCTCAACGGACTCATCCGCTACGCCCCCAGGTGTCACGTGCGGACACAGCTCGGCGCCTCCCGAGCCCTGACGGAAAATTAAAAGGAGATGAACTTGCCTCCTTTCTTCACGATGATGCTGCCGTGAAGCCATCGGTGAGCAACGCGGTCCTGCTATGGGACTCAAACGCGAGCAAGGCGTGTAAGACTCACCCTCCCGCACTTCCGACTGCTAGAATCGCTCAGTCATCACCACCTCTGCTAAATTTTGTTCGGGCAGATGTTCTAGCGCACAGCGTCGGCGGCCACGCATGGATCGAGGCGTCGAGGTGGATCCGCGACCCGGACTTCTTTTATGCTAACTATCAGCGTTTCTGGGGGCGACGGCTGCTCGAGCCGCTCTCAAGGCTCCACCCAAACCACGCTGCCGACGTGGCAATGTCGTCGAT